>VOMN01036044.1:0-68502 GCA_014899125.1 Orchestia grillus
ACCAGGGCATAGAGGCCCAAACAACTTCAAGATATTCAAGATATTCTATGGAATTTAAACATGTGGAACAGGACTAGGTCAAGATCCATTTCAACAGTTACTCGATGACCAAACAGGTATTGAGGACTAAAATGCGTATCTCAAGAGCAGGAAAAGTATTTGAGCACTCGTACACGTACGCAGAACAGTGAATTGAAGAAATCGGTTTGTTGGTCGGGAATAGAACCCTTAATATAAAGAGAAAAACAATTGAGGCGAGAAAAATCATTTTACGGACATTCAGACCACTCTGGTTTCGTAAAATCATCATCAGTGAATGTCAGCGGTAAAAAAATATACAAGAAAAAGAATTACACAAGGAATCTTACATGATTATTCTATGTTTCTAACCAAAGATAATAGAAGAACTAGAAATAAAATAAAAAAATGAGTTCTTAGTATTGAACATAAGGACACACATTTGCACTGGTGCGTCACGCGAGGTCCAATGGTGTTAAAGACAAGTCTGAATTTAAGGCAGGTACATTTCTTTCTATATGCAAGGATTCAAGAATTCTAAAATCTGCTGAGTTATTGGATGAATCTATTATTGTAAAATGACCAAGCAAACGGGTGATTCAAATTTTGACTATGGGCACTAGGATTTGAATGAATTGGTTTTCGTAACGGCCTTCTTGTTCAATGACTAATACCTAAATGTTCAGAAATGTGAACTCAAGCATTTCTGGATGTGCTACCCATGTATGAGCCGTTGCAGGCTACACAAGTAAATTTGCAAATAATATTGGAGCTAACATCCGAAGGGAAGTGGTCCTTGTATTTAAAAATATTTCTGATTTTAAAAGAGTTCTTTAGACTGAATCTAAAATCTATTTGGAGGTAATGACTAGATTACTCGTGCCAAGTCCAGTTAATGTTTTTTTCCTGGACTTGGCACGAGTTATTTCAATACAACACCAGACTGATACAAAATTAATGCAATCAAAACATTGATATAGAGCTTATCATTTATGTTCCTCTTGCAGGGCCTTCGATTATGAAATACATTTTCTTAGAACCTTTTTTGCTAACGATGGGTACCCTACGAATCCATTAGACAAATTCCTTAGAGTTTTCCTAAACAAAATTTATATGGTCTGCCCAGTAGTTCAAACGGCTGCAAAAAAAAAGTTTTCATTTCGTTGCCATACTTAGACGATAGTAGTACAAATTATGTGCTATCTCTAAAAAACTTTCTTTCAAGTCATTACCCCCACATAGATTTTAGATTCAGTCTGAACTCTTTTAAAATTAGAAACATTTTTAAATACAAGGACTCCTTACCTTCAGATGTGCGCTCCAACATTGTTTACGAATTTACTTGTATTATTTTAATACAAAATAAAAATAATCGTATACACGAGGAAACTAGGTGATCACGCAAAAGAAAATCTAAAAATCAATTTCATTAAAAATACATAGATGCAGGCAGTTGCGCAATGTGGAAATGGTAGTTTATTAATTTTTTCAAAGTCTACACTTGTAATTTCATTGGCAGATTCTCTTAACATTCCAAGCCCCTTTGGTGACATTTCCGTTTAACGAGCTGCGGGTGTTAAATGCCAATACTGAACGCCAACCTCACGAGCTGGTGCTCCTTAATTAATAATACACTTAAATTCGGTTGACGAACTAAATGACGTTATATGTTTTCCCCGCACAAACTCCGCTGTAAAACGCAACTAGGGATAGCGGCACACGACACACATTGGAATGGCACACTTACACGTATACCAGCATGGGGTAGGCACTGCGTCGGTTGGGGTTGTAGTTGGGAGGAAGCTTCATGGATACCTGGGCCTTGAAACCGCCTGCCACTTCGATCTCCAGGCGCTTCTCGAGAGGCAGCACTCGGTTGTGCAGGCTCTCACGCACCTGCACAGAAAGGCCACACAAGCGATGCATATCACCTTATTGTTTTAAAAATATGTTTCCTTAGAGATAAAACGGAGGCAATGCTTGACTTTTCAAATGACTTCGAGGACCCATCGAAGTAGTAGTAGTAGTAGTGGTAGTAGTAACAGTAGTAGCATTAGTAGTAGTATTATTATTAGTATTATTATTAGAAGTAGTAGCAGTAGTAGTGGTCGTGTTGATTTCAGCACTCAAGTGACTCAGACTATCTCGCACCGAAAGAGAAGGGACCATTAAGTTCGGACTGTAGAAAACGAGGAATCTATGCACAAGATGTGTTCCCTCAAAGAATCTATTGCGCATAGAAACAGCAAGTTAAGAATGAAGAGGAAAATAGACAAAGAAAGAGATGAAGTAAAAGGTGTGAAAATTGAAGACAGTAATGTGGGTAATGAAGACGTGAGTCATGATGGTCTAGCTGAAGGAACATAACAGTCCCTGCCTAGGGTCACTAGTCCCCATCGCGTACTGTAGATAAACCTAATTTACCTAATCCTATAGCCTAGCTCATGCTCTCTGAGGAGAAAGAGACCCATCTGAGTTTATAAATTCTGAATACCATGAAGTAAGATAGAAAATGTCGAGACATATTAAAACTAATCGTTTTCAAAATGCAATCCTAAAAGACGCGAGTAAAGCGTGTTTTAGTTGACGAAAATTATCTAATTTCAGTGAACGGAAGAAATACAAATACTACAGAGCATTAACGAAGTGATATTTCTCAAGCAAAAGTGGACTCTAATAAAGGGTGGCGCATGAGTCACTTCACCCTTTTGAACGTTTATTATACGACAATCAATACAGCGTATACAAATAAGTTATATATGAAACGAAATCGGAAATCTTGAAGTTTTATTACTTAAATATGATATCCTTTAGATGTTCTCCATTATTATTTAAACACGCACGTATTCTACGTACAGCATTTTCCATGACTTTTTCCAAAATAACTGGAATTATGTTGTCGATTTCTTTGATTATGCTGTTTTTTAACTCATGGAGAGTATTAGGTATACTGATGTAAACCTTTCAAAGTATCTTCAGAGGAAAAAAATCTGCCGGGGTTAAATAAAGAGACCGTATTGGCCATGGAACGTCACCAAAACGTGAATTTAAACTATCAGGAAAAGTAGCTCTAGTATTGCCATGGCTTCCCTTGCAGTATGGGGTGTCGCCCCATCTTGTTAGAACCACAAATTCTGCATGTCCAAATCTTTCGGTTGTGGCAGCAAATATTCCTGTACATTTGTCTGTAGTTATCTGTAGTTATTTCCTTTTACTGTCACGGTTACACCATCAACATCCTGGAAAAAAGGAAAATGATTTTTTCCCTCGTTATGCCACACCTTTTGTGTATGATGTGGTTGCTCAAGGATTATTCCAAGGTTTTCATCACACAAGAGTCGGCAGTTTTGTTTATTAACATGCCCACTAATATGGAAATGGGCCTCATCAGACATGATTAGGTGTGAGGTAAAAGTCTCATCATTCGTCCACCATAGAAACGCACATACGGAGTCCCTTCTTCTTTGATGCTCCGCAAACTTGAAACTCCGCAACTGTGTTTCTTGAATTTTACATGGAAACAGTTTTAAATCTTTTGTTAGGATGCGTTGCAATTAATTTTGCGAAATTCCCAACTGACTGGAACGTTGCCAAGTCGACGTTTTTAAATCTGCGACAACACTCAATGAAACACGTTGAATTACACATGCATTTCGTACCGATCTCGTTTTGCCAGAGCATTCTTTGTCTGCTGTTGAGCCGAAATCTCTGAAGTTTGAAATCATTGCAATAATGCAATGTTTGGAAAGCCTTGGTTGATTAAATGTTCTTATGAAGTCCCTATGTACTACAATTAACAATCCATTGCAAGAGAAATAATTTTCCTCTATTTTTGCTTGTTAGGCCTTGCTGAATTTCGCCTTTTTTTATCTGATAATTGCATGAATTTTGATTACAAAATATGCTTCATATTTGTATCATCGATGCAGTATGAAACTAATATTTTCTCTTAAATTTCTTATGTAACGCATTCTTACAGCTGCATTAGTTCTCACGTAATCAAAGTTCAAAATGCAGAAGTGGCTTCTGCGACACCGTTTACTCAAATCAGAACGAAAGTTTAAAATTTATACAAATGAAAGCTGCAACAAGTCAAAGAGTAGAATAGATGAGACTCACAAACTGATTATCTTCCAGGAGCAGAAGTCTGGTGTGGTCGGAGGCTCGGTGGAGGGTCACTTGAGGGATGCCGGGGCCGTTGCAGGTCAGCACGTAGTACGAGCTGCCCTTGCTCATTTCCCCGCTGTTATAGTTACACTCTTCCTGCACAGCAAACACAGCATACTTTGGTACATGGGTATTTGATATATGCGGTAAAGACTACGAATATCAATTTAACAGGTACTTTCATACTGATGATAATGTTTAACATATTCGCTACGATCAAGAAAGTTAGTATCGTAGTTCCATACCACCAAAATTTTCATTAATAAGTATTCCAATTGTACCATTTATTATCGTAGTGATGCTACAAAGAGAAAGCACTTGTAGCTCGTTCATAACCATTGAAGACGTACGTGTACATCAAAAGTAAGAACTAGTGATATGTAGTTATTCAACATCGCTAAATATAGCTGTTGAGCTCCAAGCAGCAAAATATTGTACGGGCATCACGCGGCACCGAAATGTGAAAAATATCACGCTCCGATCGACCGAATCTGCGTAACAGGTACGTAGACGTATTTTAATTGAATGAACTGTCTCCCTTGTCTTAAATTGACAAGCTTACTATCGGACTTCTGGAGTTACTAAATTTTTGGGGACTCAAAGCTACTGCACAAAGAACTGATAAGTGTAGAACTTTCAATTTAGATGCTTGATAAGTGTATAACTTTTAACAAGATGCTACATGAGTAGCTGATTTATAACTTGTCAAGGTCGTACATTCCTGTCACATTAGTGATTCAATCACTTGTGCAGTGTGTGAATTTATACAGGCTCGTTCTAAGGTTCCTGAGAACTGGTATTCTGGAAACGATCAGGCGGATGGGGACTGGTGACTCATTTGGAGCTAGTTCTTTCTACCCTAACGGTTGCTTTTAGCAGCTTTTCCCATGTTTCGGCTTAAACACCACGTAGCGTGTTCGTATTCGTAATATAAAATTATCTCACTGTCAATACTATCTTCGTATTCAAGAGAGATTAAAAATCCCACCTTCGACATAGTTAGGTTAGTGGAACAGGCAGAAAAGTTAAAAGAAAATACACTTGTCGCCACGCCATCGTTGCATTTCCGATATACATTATAACCACACTGACTTCCGCTTATTTCGTTCTTGGGACACGAGCAAACCTACACAAGGTGGACAATACACATCGCCCCACTAACACTGTAGTCATTCTTGAAGCCGCAGGTGATGCAGTAGGCCTGCTTCGGCTGGGCGGACTGCAAGTCTCCCACGTAGTAAAGGTGGCGCTGCCCAGGCTTGCCCTCGGGGGCTCCTGAGAAATATCTGGAGACAGAAACATGAAAAAGGTAATTTATCACTTCACTTCATTTTTGGGCTGTCTACCACCAACGAAGCCAGAAACCAGAATTTAAGGAATTTTTAAAATAATAACTAGCGTTAATTTCTGGAAAGAAGTTGCTTGGAACGCTTGGCTAAATATGAGGCTGGTCACAAACAATTTTAGGAAAAAGATATGCAAGGAATAAGCCATTCAAAACATGAAAGTTTTTCTTTAAGCTTCCAGTATGGCCATTAACTAATCCTAGATCAAATTATTCAATGATTTAATATTATTCAACGAGACATCAAAATATCACGAACGACTCTAAAAACCTTCATGTGGAAAAACGAGCGTATTACTAGTGATTTGAAAAACATATGAATATGTAGCGACTCACACAACGTGATTGTCTTTATCCCAAGACAATATATCCTCCACTTCATACGTCCCAGAAGTCAGAGGCTCCAGAGTCTGGTCCGAGGTTCGTCTCACGTAGATGTGCTGCCGTGGAGAAAGTACGAGTGAGGCGACATAAAGAGAATACCTTTGCTAATGCTAAAATAAGAAAATTTATTGCATATTCCCAAACGAGGTTTCAGAATAAATACATCAAGTGAATAAATTTTCGACAGACATTTTAAACAACAGGCAGTTCTGGGGAAGTGACGCACATAGGAGTGCATAACCTCTTAGATTAGTTACATCCATGACAAATACAGACTGTCCTCGATACTCGTGCGCAGTTGACGCTTGCATCAACGACCTAAAATGAGAGAGAAGTGGTTCAATAATGTCTTATTTATAGGCAACATCGCACAATGTTTTAAAAACTTGAAGCAGCACTTACTTAACCAAAAGAGAGATCTAACTGTAATTTTTGGAATCGCGCTCTGAGATCAACTAAGTTGGGAATATTTAGGTACTCCAATTGTTCTGAAATCCGTTGGAACGTGGTCCATTGAGGCGAGCGTCAACTGTATGTCATACTTGATTTGACGCACGATTTAATTGGTGTTCAGAATATTTCGAATACAGGCGCTCTCCATAAAATTAGATTACGTTCATGAAACAGCGATAAAAAAAGGCAATCATAGGAGCGAAGTATCGTAAATCGAGGCATCGTGCAGCGACGTAAACCTGCATTTGGAACTGAATATTCAGAGCACAAATCATAGAGTGGCTGAAACAAGTGCGCCACAGATCAAGGAGGACCGCTTGTTTTCACTGTAGTTGACTATAATTACCTTGTAGTACCCATGGGAGCCTTGCTTGCCGGGCAGGACGATGAGGTACGAGTCTCCAGTCTTGTCGAACTTCGGCGCCGTGTACAGGTCGTTCCACGCGCCATCTGGTGACACGTGCACGAGGTCGTCTTCGCACACACCCTTCGTGTTGCACTTGCTGATGATGCTCAAGTTCTGTGAGCAAAAAAATTTGTCTTTTGCGTTTTTCGATTCACGTCTCATATGCTGTTCAAATGTTCGCCTTACTAAAAAAAATGGTTGACAGAAGGTTGGTACACATTTTAATCCAGAAGACAGGTGAAGAACAGGAATGGAGAGAATCTTCTAAGAAACAACTGCGCTTCTTGGATTCATTACCACCCACCGCATATAAATTAGATAGACCTAAAATATAATTCGTTCTTCTGTCTAGCAAATGTAAATCAGAAATGCTGTTCAAGTTCACATCAGACTCGAATATTGTCGCTGGCATTCCCGGAATCGTGGCGAGGAAGGGATACAAGTTGATTTTAAAAAGCGGGTCGACACTCAAGTATTTAGTGCTCAGTATGACATGCAGACATGACGGCTTCCTGCAGGAACCTGATCTACAGGTGTAGTAAAAAACGAGTAAATTAAACCATAACCATGTAAGCGCAGGTCTGAAGTCCACAGGTCACAGCAACAGATCCACTACCTTCGAAATCTTCCAATTAGTTCGGACACCACATCCCAGGCCACACTGATGTACCGCATTTTTGATCGTATTCTGATTTAATCTTCCTTTCCAGAGACGAGAACTCCACTTCGAGGTATCGAACCGGGGACCTCCTTACTAGCAGTCAAGCACGCTACCAGTTGCGCTACTGAGCACACTCCACTAGCTCACTGGGAAGTCACTTTTCCGCCTCCCAGCGTTCTTTTCTTCTGTCTGTTTTGCTGCCCGGTATAATCTCGGCCAAATTATTTTTTTTGCACTACCCTCGTAACACAAACCTTTTCCATCTACTCTCCGTGGGTCACTAAAGTAACACCTAATCAGCGAGCAGCTATATGCAGTGTTGAGCCAAACCAACCCGAACTGAACATGTGCATGTCAGCCTGACAGCTCTCCGGCCCTCCTCTTGCGTTATTCTAAGCAACCCTTCCTCAAGGACTATCACGTCAGCCTCATAGAGCTGTTGCGTCAGCTTCACCGTGATTTTAGGAGCGTATGTATGGTCACAGAAACGTCTAATTTGCGATGCCAAGTCTTCAACGATATCAAGACTACATCCCTACTGCTACTTAATCATTAGATGTATCTAAGAACAGCATCGCTTTCGCACAAATAAATAACGGATGAATTGAAATGAAAATAAAAGATTTGCAGTGAAAATTGTTGAATGCAATAGCCCAGATGAACAATTTAGAATGCAATAACAAGGCTCTAAGAATTTTTTTTTGAAAATAGAGCCCTACTTTATTAATGGAGCAAATTGTAAAACAAGCAATCTCAAACTCTTGCTCCTAACAGTGGTCAATTTTGAAAGCTTATATATTGTTCACGAATTATGCTTTCAGATTTCTATACCCACCACTTGATTGGTTCGAGCGGATCCCAAAAGACGTCAGATAGTGGAGCAGGTTCATACGCCGTTGAGTAAAGAAATAATTTTCGAAGTAGTATATACCTCAAGAATCAGGAAACTCTCCCTGTAACCACAAGACTTCAACTTTAGAAGCGTTGCCGAACACAAGTACTTGAGACCACACCTGATGTCTGTTCATCCAGATGACGGAGACGGAGTTTTCATTGCCCCAGCCGACAGCTGAGAAGTAGTGGTCGATGGACGCCACCTGGGATGGCGGAGGCAGCCTCGTCACGGTCTCCCGAGAGCCCGAGACCAGGGCGCCGATGTCAACCATCCACAGGTCCACGACGGGGTTGTTGCGACCCGGCTACGGGACGATGAGCGAAGAAAATTAAATTTCAGAGCATTTGCAAACAATTTCAAGCGACGGAACTATCCATAGGTCCTTGGAAAACTGGACCGATCTAGCTGCACGTCCACGTTTAATTGCTGGGCTTTTTCATTCTGCTATGTTAAGCGGCACCTACGATGTACAAATTCTGTCAAGTCGCCAACAGCGATGGAGACTATAAACAGAATATAAACAGAATTCTGTCAAGTCGCCAACAGTGATGGAGACTATAAACAGAATATAAACAGAATTCTGTCAAATCGCTAACAGCGATGGAGACTATAAACAGAATATGCGGTTTCAAAATTCTCAGAGTTGGTTAGGTATCCTGCAGCTCGGAATGGGTTAGATATGAAATTTTCCATAACTTTTTGTGATCTAGTTACATATATTCATTTTCCTTGCTTACGGCTTATAACTCGTTAACTACTGTTTATAAGTTAACAGAAAGTCACCTGGTTTCTGATTAGACATATAAATTGTTAATCTGAAAATAAAATTTTGAAAAAAGAAGAAAGATTTTCAAGGAGACCAAATATGTCCGACAAAAAAGTCTCCTGGCCTAAAGGTGAATAAATAGGTGACAAAGTGCTGCTTGGCAACGAGAGCAAGGAAATACATACTAAGGATTTGACCGAGTTCTAACGAACAGAGCACGTAAGGTAACACGAAGGTTAATCTGCTAGGAAAGAGCGATCAAATATGAAGGTTGGTGTAAACGCGTAGAACTTGTAGCTATACTAGACCAGGCTCTGCACTTGGGTACGAGGATAAACCTTCGAAATTAATATTCCAAGATTATTTATGTAAAAAGTGAGGCAAAATTGAGAGCTCGTGGCGAGAGATCACTAGTACATAAAGGCGCATCATCCTACAGGCGTGCGGGGAACGGTGTCTATACAAGTAATTACATGACTTACGAATTCATTCAAATAAAAGTAATTGATGATTTCAACTTACGTGAAAAAATTAAAAATTGCTCACTATTCGTAGAAGTTATGCAAATTTTTCAGGTATATAATCTCAACGGTATTCGAAACCTTTGACAACTAGAGGTGCGATTGAGCAGAAGTGAAGAAGTTAAATGAAGTTATGCACTCTTCCCTATTCTCCCTATCCACTGCCGATAGTGTAGCTCAGTGAGGACGTTAATTTGAGCAGCGAGAAATGGAAGCCTAGATTACCCTAGATGAGGGAGATAACTTTTTTTCATGGAAACACACAAACTGGGGGATAATTTCAACTATCTCACTTCTATGGTTCTGTTCTAAGAAAATTTTCGCCTCATACATTAGAAAGTTCAATGTTTCTGAGTAGACTTCACTACGCTCACTCACAAAGCGATTCCTTTACTACGCCAGTCCGGAAGTGTAGTTCTAATGATACGAACCTTATTATTGGCCAATATCAACAGAAGTGCTAGAGACATTGCTGAAAGAAACATAAACTCAACACGCCAGGGCAGAGTAAACGTGCCATGTGTACCCCCTCGGTTGGTAAGGGAGAAGGACTATTGATGTTAAACTTGAAGAACGTAATTCTACCACAGAAAACTAACTAGATCTTCCCAATGAAGCGAGCTCCTTAAGATGTGTAACTAACAACAGTTTCAAAGAAGAAAAGTTACCTTCAAATTGGAGAATCGGGAAAATGAGTGAGAAACCCGAACGTAAATTTCGCCATGTCTATAAAGCAATTCTTACCTGTTGGCATTATTTATATAACTTCACACAGTTCAAATAGAGATATATTCCATTTGAACGGTAGGCTACTCTCAAACATAGTATACAATTCGAACGAGAAAAACCAATGAAATTGTTTATCCAAATGTAAAATTCTCAAAACCACTTTTCCATTATTCCTTTTCATGCTGAGTTATCTTTTTCCAAAACAATAAAATTCCAACGTCACTCCCCGAGATTTTTGACACTCACCAAGAAACTGAGGTTCGCATAACCATTCCGTAGCTCAAGCTAAATTTCCCACCAAATCTCACAGCATTTTCATAGCCCGACCTACCTTGGGATACTTGATGGACTGCTGGAAGGGGTACTGGAAGACAAGCTCTCCTGGCTGGCCATAGAGCGGGAAGTTCATGGTGTCCACCAGGGAGTCGTTGAACGTAGCGAACGCCAGGCGAGTGCCTTCGGGGCTGAACCACAAGGCGGAGTTCGAGCTCAAGATTTCCTCTGGAAAAATAAGGCTGGTTTAATCATCACCGTGTGGCCCACTATGGCTATGCAGTAAAAGTTTTCACACGTTTAGTTTAAGTAATGGAAGTCAATTGCTGATTAAGATTGCAACGCTCCTGTCAATGTTCTTCAACCTGTCTAACGAGAAAATAAGAGCCAGTCCAATGAGAAATAGCTTCAATCATCCACTTAAAACTGCTGATTTTTCAACTCTCCGAGATGTAGATTAAGAGCCACACCTTCGAATTTCAGATTTCTTTTCCATATTTTTCCGAAAACCTTGAGTAAATAAAGATCATGGTGCTTTTAAAGTTGGCATGTATTTAACTTATGAACATCTGTTTGTATGTATATGTGCGCGTGAATGAAAATTAAGTGAAAATTCATAAATGTAAGAAAATTAGGTATGAGGGTACAGAGACAAACGTGCTCCTCAGTTTTTCATTTACGGTATATTTCAAATTTGACGACTGACAATGAGATTTTTGGATACTGTTACGTTCACCACTTTATATCCTATTTACGTTGTTCCTCTTCCTATGAATTAATATACAATTTCAGTATGTGAAATGAAATCCAGAAACGAGCGTATGAACATTAAGTACCATATGAAAATTTATCAAGAGAATAAAAATTGTACACCTTCCTCGACTGATGCTTCAATAAATGAACAGAAACGAAATATTGGAAAGCAATATCTTGGAACGACATGGCATGCCACTAATGCTCCCAGCCGAGCACTGCTGTGAAAGCTTCATGACTTAAATACACCTTGACGCTCTCCAGTTCATGTATTACGTACGTATACAAAGCGAGGCACTCCAGTTCACGTATAATTTTCATATAGCCAGTAGGGCGCTCTAGTTCACTAGTTCACGTATATCCTTCTTATAGCCAGTCAGACACTCCAGTTCACGTATATCCTTCATATAGCCAGTCGGGCACTCCGATTCACATAATACCTTCGTACACCCAGTCGGGGACGCCGTTGAAGATGGTGCCGATCTGGCCGGTGCTAGAGATGCGGTACATCGTCGAGAGGGAAGGTGACGTCGTGTAGTAGAGGTCATTGTGGAACACGAAGGCAATGGCATCCGTGGTGGGGGCCCAGGTAGCTACCAGGAGGGGAGGCTGGTCTGCTCGACCTCGGACTCGTTGCGGGGCCAAGGGAGTCACCTCACTGCGGCAGGCATAAGTATTGCGGCATTTATAAACACTCAAAACGGAACTAGTTGTTGATAGTTCTCGCGTAGGGTGGAAAAATGAATAATTTTACTGTAATGACTGTCCATAAACCTCGAGCACATTCTTTGGTCCAAACAAACTCAGTGCTTCAAAGGATGCGCGCGGCAGGTCTACAACACGCTCTGTACGTTGACGTCAAGAATCGACCAATTCTTGTCTCTACGGACACGCCGCAAAATGCAATCGAGGTATTTTTCGTAGTTCATGTCCCATTTAGTACGGTATTTCATTCCAATTTCGATATCTCAACTCATAAAAAAAATCAGTAACGCGAGTCAACTCATCTCTAAAATATATTTACAATTACCTTTCGGTGATATCATCCGTTTTCGTTTTAAAGAAAGCTAAGTTAGAATAGGACGCTTCAGCTATCGGGAGATATAATAGATACATAACTATATAACTAGATAAATCATATACTGCTTCATTTATATATATTAGATATACAACCAGTGTTGACAATATGCGATAACCTTCACCTGTGCATCATCAATCTCATTGACAAGAGCAGGATTGTATGCAAGTTTTTAACGTACAAAATGATGGAACCTCTTGAAGTTCTATACTGTAGAACCTTTTTGAGCCAACTTGTAAAATTATTTATCATCTAGCTACATAAAAAACATTACAACACCCCACTTACGTCTGAGTTCATTTAAATACGTACTGCTGAGAAGTTAATAAAGAGTGGCCTAGCCCTTCCTTAAGCATGCAAAATTGAATGTTCTGCAGCTAAACTTCAGAAATGAAAACGGGAAAAACATTTTCGGGACAAATAAGCAATGTGAACATGAAGAATGTATATCGTATATTCTCGTATAGTTTGTATACATAGACATACACACATAGGTACTTCTATGTGGCGAAGATGAGAACTTACCCTGTTCTGATGTTGAGGATTGTGTGTCGAGCCAAATAAGAGTAGCGGAATAACTGCAAAAAAATTATGAGTGAGACATATTATTTCTTCGGACTTAAAAGCTACATGATTTTATGCGATTTTAAATATGAAAAGCTTGTTTACCTTCAGAGAGCACGAATAGCTTCGCGTGAAGTTAACTGATATTAGAGTAGATCAATTCAAAATTATACTAGGATTTACCAACATACGATGTAAAATTCCACCAAGATTGATCGGCGCAAAATTAAGAGTCTACCAAAGATTTATCATTAGACAATTCAGAATTTTATTCGGAGTTACCATCTTACTAGTACGTTGAGCATGAGATTTACTCGGGACGTAAAAGCTATTCAATTCAGGCTACCACATAAGTTATAAGCATGGAATTAACAATAAGAATATTGTGTCACAAAAAACCAACAACTTATGACAATAATTGTTATCGGAAACTCACAGATGCAAATAATGACATTGTAAGCTCCCCGGACAAAACATTAGTCACCTATTGTTTTCCGAGCTCCAGTGTATTGTTTATTGAGCTCCTTTCAAGGATGACACCTGCCGGACGTACCGAGCTAGAACTGTCATGAATTGTCGTGGCAGTCATTCAGGATTTATCAGGCATTTAAATTGGCCAGCTAAGTTCCCAGACATGAATCCAATAGAAAATTTTTGTGACCACTAAGAACGCTTATTTGATGTCGAGAAGATCGTCCTACGGACTGTGGCCGCACAACGAAACTGGTTGATGCAAAAATGGTTTAAAATCGACCAGGTGTACATTAGAACACTTGAAGCCTTAATGCCGGGCGCAATTGCCGCCATTATTTGCGCTCTTGGAAGTCCTACACCATAATGGTAGCAGGTGACTTATTTTTTGTCTCGGGAGCGTATGTATGTATACTTTACTCCAATCAATTACGTTCACCTCCATGTTTCTCACCTTTTGAACATCGTGCACAAGTAGCAAATAATTTCTACTCGGAGATAAAGTGTAGCCGAAGGGCCGCCATTCAGCCTGCGAAAACATAGAAGCGGGGAGTTAAAATGAATAAGTGGTTGAAATTTGTTCAAGTCAAACTTATATTGGTAGAAATTTCATCACACGAGAAAGTATGATAGTACGTGTATATCCGGTGTAATTTAGTGAATTGGAATGGCGATGACGGAACACCGTCTTTCAATGAACGAAGTGCAAAAATCGTAAATTTTCAACACGCATGAGAATGAATCAAGAAGAGGATTTAAGAAAATCTAACGCAGAGTAGATGGCGAGCGTATACCGCAGAACAGAAAAGTTGGGAAGTTTAAAATTCGCTAGAGAAGTTCGAACTTCGAAAAACTGAATATGAGAAATTCGCAATAGCAACACTTAAAATAATTTTGATGGCGTGCAACTAATACTTATTTCAGTCTACGAACTCGTATTCGATAAACTCGGGACCTTTGGTTTCCTCGCTCTGTTCAATAAATTTCTCACGGCTGTATGATAACCTTTGTAAATGCAACACTGGTAAGAGAAACTCTGAAGGATATGGTGTGGCCTTTGTTTGATAATTCAAGCAGCACAGAATGCGTCTAACTTGACTATAGCCAACATGCACTCTATTAGATGTAGAGTATTGTGGAGTAGGGAGTAAACATGCTATCATCGTCTCTTAACCACTGAATGCCCCAAATTCTTATCCACCAAGATGCTCCAGGTTGTGCTGCCCAGGCTGGACCATCTACCACTTCTTCGCTACAATGCTTCTAGAGGCTTATTCATAGGTCGACAACACTAATGATGCATGCCACCGCTAACAGCTGTACAAAAATGTAAAAAACTAACAGAACAAACAATAAAGGGCGAGAAGCGAGTTTGAATATTGTGAGTTATATAGTGAGTGAGTTACACCGCTGAGAGTCCTTCCGAGCTCTGCCGAGCTCGGTCGTAATGGGTGAAATAAAAATGAGGACCTGAAGCCCATGGACCAGTTGGATTCAGAGACCTCATAAAACAGACGGAAGAAAATGAGGAAATAAATATTTTTATGCTTTTTCGTATTCAATCATAAATGTGTAATGATGAAAAACTGAAATTGAATAATTCACTATGCTGAAGAAGTCCTCCTAGAATGGGTCTAGCCAATCATCCAAAAAATTCAAGTGGCAAGAGGAACAATCAACTCTGTCAGCAGGCTATAAAGCAAAACGTAACAAATGATTACATTTGTTTTAAAGCCGAGGCTAGTTTTGAGGTGAGGAGTAAACTAAAGGCTTATTCTTTTCACTGAGGGTCACAGAAACAAAGCTGCTCGTGGAAGTCGCCCAAACTAAGTCGGTAGTCGCCCAAGCATTAAGTTTCCATTATTGGCACTGGAAATCGAGGCACGGGTAGTGAAAGTTACATTGAAATTAAGAACTTCATCTGTTTGTGGGCGGTAACATGCAACTCAAGTTTAAACTCACAAGTTAACCCAGGAGCTACATGTACAAGCCTGGAGTAGTACGAGTTCCCCTGAAACAACGAGCCTTCTTCTGTTGGAGTCATCTTGCTACCCGCGTATGGACTCACCATAGTGGACGCTGGAACCAAGACGCGGGTGGTGAGGGTCCTCACGTCGAACAGCATCAGGGCTCCGTTCAGGTCGCGGTAGGTCATCTCGTGATCTGGAACGTAACATAAAGTAAAGTGGAACGTAAAGCATCCTGAGATTTGTACGCGACAAAATGAGTCATCAAAGTAAATTATATAAGAGATTAGTTTTAATTGCGCTTGGACTTGTCAACAACTCTAAAATTACTACAGGACTCATTTACAGATTGTATTCAATCATGATAATACCAAAAAAGGTCAACCTCGAGTGATAATAAATGGAGAGAAAGGTGATATTACATGACACATTAAGAATTGAATTAAGAAAATAGGGAGCAAATAATTTAAAGTTAGGGGTCATAAACTCAGAATATATCAGTGTGCATAGGTGCAGGATTCCTGTTCTTAATTAGCTCGCTTAGTACAAACAAATATAACTTTTGTACCACTTCATTAATCCAACACTGTCATAGATGAGGTCATCCTCGCCTCTTCCGGCAGAGTGATTTTCTACATCAAGCGTGAGGCTAATCTGCAATTTAATTCTTTTTCTACGCTTGTATTCCCTCGTGCGGACTGTGTACCACGCAGACAACCGTCTGTAAAAACCGCGGACCAGTTTCCCAAGTAACTTCTTTATCCTTTTCCAGTATACGGGTACGTAAAATAAAACGATCAGCAGGTCTAGGGCCTTTTCTCGCTGAAAATAAATCATGCGTTACAATACGATGAATATATGCAATGAACATAATAATTTCTCAGCGTGAAAGAGTATTTGATTTTCGTCGTTGTTATAAGCGTAGTTTGCTTTGATATATTTTAGCATGTTATTGAAGAGTAGTATGTTTTCGTCTGGTTGAATGCAATCCTAAATTAAAGAACACAAGTGTGTTTGAAATTAAACAACCTTCGGGGAATAGTATGTGAAAACACCGCTATGACAAGCAATTTAGCGCGTAAATTTTTTAAATCCTAATTTCGAATATTTTTTTACGACTGCAGATGGAAATATGTTACAGAAAATGACTTTACTTCCACTCCCCATGAACACGAATAGTTTAAGCATATGAAGTACAACTATGTAGCTGTCAAAACAATAATCCCACTGCACGTTCAAGTTAAAACGAACGTCCAGTTTTGTTCGCTTCCAATCAGGAATTATTGATCATATGAATATAATTATTTTTCCCGGTTGGTTTCCCTGTTGAAAAATAATTATTTTTCCCTCCCTGTTGGTGCTACTAAAAACTCACAGCTACAGAACAGTACAGGACCGCCTGGCATTGACCTTGTACGTAAACTGTAGAGGTTCAATGAAAGCCGCTGGCTTTTGTTTACAGTAAACAATGCAAACACTTCATTCCCAGCCACTTTCGCCCCTGAAAATGCGCAATCAAAGCGCATTAAAGATCAAGAAGGTCAGGGCTTACGACGCTTTATGAGAAACGTTTCAGACGAAGGAAACACCAACAGAGTTAATTGCAAACCTGAATATGTAGTTTCTAACACTCGCTTCGGGTAGTAAGTACTATTCTTCGGGTAGTAAGTACTATTCTTCCGGTAGTAATGACGCTTAGTGCATACATTGAAATGTTTGGCAGTATTTTATTCGGGTACATCACTCTTTTTAAATTTTTATTCTCAATTTTCATTTTTTTCATTAGCACTTTATATGCTACTGATGATTTGTTATCCTTCGCGGAGGTAGGCACTTTTATTAATGAAACAGAAAAATTTTCCAGGCCTAAGTTGACTTTGAAACTTTTCTTCCGTATTCCTTTGAAAGGAATTACTCGAACGTGCATTGAGTATTTATTAGTTCGAATGGATTCACTTCTCGACTCGACGAAATTATTATTTCCATGCATCCTCAGCATATAGTACATAAGTTTTTTTCCATTTTAGATGAAATTATTAAATTAAAAAATGAACTAGGAATCATGGAGTTTCGCGAAGGGAAATGTCTCACTACCTCAAATTGAAATTTATTATAAAAGCAAAGCCAATAATCACCATCTTCTTAATAATTAAAATAATAGGTTTTTATGCCCTAGTGTTTCGTCAGGAAACATGAATGGATTGACAAAAAAGATTTTTAGATTTTTTACATTATTTGTACGTCAGGATACGTGCTATATTTTCGAAATCTACCTGGAATCCACTGGAATTCCACAGGGAAATTACTGGAAATCCAAAGGGAATATGAATTTAACAACAATTGGTTAGTTATTAGGAATGAATCTGTAAACTAGTCGAATCTTTTATAAAATATAGCTCGAAACGAATTTTTAACACGAATTTTTCATTAACAGTTGAGCTATCCTTACTTTTCTGTGATTTTCCTTATTCTAATTGGTCAAAATGAAAATTGAAAAGCTCTCTCTTACAGTTATTCAAACGATTTTTCGAATTTTAATGTCGGTATAGTTGCAGATAATGTGAATGAAATACGCGTTGGATCTCATCCCAACGATAACGCAACATCTATTAAATGCACAGGCTTTGGAATCACTAGCAAATTCGGCAGCGCACACAATATGGGCAGGAAATCATGGTCTTGACTGCAGCTGCGAGCCCTCGGATTTCGGGAGGTGAAACCTGTCTTCGCGCTCACTTTCTCTTTTCCTGCGTATTCCTGCTTCGGTCAGTTATTTGGCCCTTACGCTGCTTTCTTATATAGTAAGATGGTACTTTTAATATGGGAGAAGCTAACCACGCTCTTTTCGATTCATACTTCAGATTCACGTGTTATATTTAAAATCGTAGGAGAAATTGACGAGTCTTTAGATTCTGACATCATGAAAAAAAATTTCGAGCTACTCTATGTTTAAAAAGTTTAATTTGGATTCGAGTGGCACAAATTGTTCTCCAGCAATCAGCATTCTGAAAACTCGGGGCCAAATGTTTAGTTTTGGTCATCTTATAAGGTGATGGGAAACTAGTAAGTCCCAGCAACTTTCCGAGAGGCCCCGAATACTCAACATTGTGTGCGAGTACAGTCGTCACTCTCATAGAGCCCTACATATGTTCCAGAATATTGCTGCCCTATCTTCTTACGGTTCTTATAACATCTTCTATTGGATTCTTAGGCCACACATATTTATTTGATGCTTGATTTATTTTATACCACTCTGTGCGCAGGACGATTCTGCGCGGTTGTTTATTGGACCCGGTCTCAAGTTCTGTGAGGGGCACGACTGCATTGGACCCGGGCTCGAGTTCTGTGAGGGGCACGACTGCATTGGACCCGGTCTCGAGTTCTGCGAGGGGCGTGACTGCATTACACAGCACCACAGATCTAATCTCTATATTTTCCGTATTTTCCCAGTATGGATCAGATTATCTCTATGAGCGTGAAATGAGTTAGCAGCTGCTTGGTGATTTTAGCAGAGGTGTTCTAAAGAACGCAAACATAACGACCGCGTCCCTGCGCTACTATTGCGCTGCCCTCTAGTGGATTCTGCGAAATAAGCTGCCCCAATTTATAATAGAGCTGAAACATCCTCTCTGCACTTTAAAATCAGTCTACAGAATTATACTTCTTTCGGTAGGTCAACGCCAATCTCAGCAGGTCAGCACTAATCTCTGCAGGTTATCATCTTTGCACTTCAAAATCAATATACAAAATTGTATTCATTTTGGCAAGTCAGCGCCAATCTCAGAACTTTTATTTATCTCGGTAACTCGACTTCAGGGTCCAAATTGCATGCAAAGAGTAAGAGTTCAGTACTCGACATTTAAAAGTTCTGCATGTGGCCTCAGTGAAGTATGCACAGCCTCAGTGTGGCATGCTCGGCCTCAGTGTAGTAGGTATGGTCTCAGTGTGGCATGCACGGCCTCAGTGTAGCATGCACGGCCTCAGTGTTGCACGCACGGCCTCAGTGTGGCATACATGGCCTCAGTGTAGCGTGCACGGCTTCAGTGTGGCATGCACGGCCTCAGTGCACCACGCATGGCCTCAGTGTAGCATGCACGGCCTCAGTGTAGCACGCACGGCCTCAGTATAGCATGCATGTTGAACTCACTAATCTTAACCTACACATTCTCCCCAGTGATGTCTTAAGCTCTGGTGTACGAGACATCATAGTTACTAGATATTTTCCCAAGTGAAATATGAGTTTCACATGAAGAAGCTGGTTATATCACTTGGAATCATCATTGTATCGGCTGAAATTGCAGCAAATTTTTGGATAATATTTTGACAGTATTTAGTTTTTTCATGTTCTATTTCAACTAAACTTCCATAAATCAAAGGCATAAATACGTATATAGCGGCGCACTTCTAAATTACAGCACATTCAGGCCAACTCTAACTAGTGAGAGCTTTATTTGGTTAATTTCACCCATAAATTTGTTTGTATAAACTCATCAGCTGATCAACAACATAGAATTTATTGCAGCGAATAGTGGCAAGAACTGCATTCTAAAGAAGCCTCGGCAATAAGTAATGCAGAATGTTATCAAACCGTAACAGTAACTGCATAGTTTTAACAATAAAGTTACAATTTACAGCAATTACGGCTGAGTCCCCAATAAATCGTACTTAGCAAAAAATTCTCCACAATAATGCGAGCGTTTCCAAACTTCAGAACAGAGACACTAGACTATACAAGTAAAATAAATATTTTACTGCATGTATCAGACTACGTATGTAAATCAAATCCTAAGTATATTCCTACAATGGTCGCGAGTTTGTAAAATTTTCCAGCTATCCTACTATGATTATCGGAAGAATCAAATATTTCCGTGATATCCCGCTCTACTCACCAGAAATCCAGGTTCCATTGAAGGACTCGGCCGAGAAGGTGCCGTTGAGGACTTCTTCCAGCTCGATGCCCCCCGTGCTGCCCCCCTGGAGGGCCAGGGCGACTGACGGTAAGGGATGTGCGCCCCCAGCTCTGGGGACAAGTATTGAGTTTTCATTGCCTTGATTAAGTCTTTACCGATCAAATTATTTTGGCTATGAGGCTGCATTTTGCTGTGTACGAAAACATAGCCGCTGTCTTATGTGTGCATATGTAAGAGTTCATATACGTAATAAGGCCGCATTAATTCAGCTTTGTACGAATAAGTAGCTGCTGCCTTTTACATCCATGCAATAGCGCTGTACATAGCTTTCAATGAAAAACTAGTAGCTGCGTTTTGTATTTATGCAATTATAATATATTTGTATTTACGCAATTATGCCACATCTAGCATCGTACTAATAACTAGATGCACGTCATGAAAGAAGATTTTGAAATCCACACAAACGGGAAAGAGTTAGGCCTCGATTTTCCATCAAGTCTGCGTGGTGGTGCTGGGAGAAATGTTGCAGCACGTAAAAGTTCAAATTAATGGCAAGGTCTTCGAATTTTACATCGAACTTTGAACCGTGTTAAAAAACTTGATGTTGGAGTTTCAACTGGTTTTACCTATTGACATCATGTGAGCAGTTTTGCGAGATTTCACAAACGACGTATAATTCCGTTACCTAGAAAAAGGGAGTAATTGTTTCGGTTTAGTTTTCGTGTGAGCAAACTCGGAGAATTTCACTTTAAACTCAGTAAGCAGACTTTGTTCTACTCGAGGGATACGTATCACGTCTCTAAAGAAAATTCAGGTGAGGTGTCATGAGAAATCTCAGGAAAACAACATCGAAGAACATGGAACGTCACTTGAACACACAACTCTAGAGCGGCCCATTTCCTTCCGCAGGTTAGCCATCATTTTCTAAGCTCTCATTTACAGCCCCTGATTACAATCTCCTGTTCTAAACAAAGAACTGGCTGCTTAAAATGCAATATTTCCTATTATAGAAGTAGCAATTTCATAGTAACATGATATATACAACACATGCAATTATATAGTAATGATGGCCGGAAAAACATTTTACTTTGCGAACGAGAAATGGGAACTAAATAGAGAAAGCTGTTTAGACATATTCGACAGAATAAAATGTTACTGTACACCTATTCAATGTTATATTTTGCCTCTAAATTCGGACCATAGAGATCCATGCTATTCAGTGTATAAAGAGTAGCACAAACCCGGAGAACTTATGGAGTAAGTTCTTTGGTGAGATCTGATGTAGATAATTGATAAACCAAAATGAAAAGCAGAGTACTCTTCAATTCCCCTAACTCTAAGTCACAAGTTTTCATGATGGTGCGATAGGTTAAGATTGTTTTCTCAAAAAGTTCTAATTGGTCTCCTTCAACAGCTCGCGGATATGCGAAGGGACACCATGCACACAAACTGGCGCACCCCAGTGTGGCCAGGGCATAGGGACCCAAACATTTTCAAGATATGCAAGATATTCAAGGTCCTATAATACGTTTTGTTCTAAGGGTTACGAGTAACACAGCGGAAGATAGACGTTAGTGTGAAATATAAAAAATGATGTAGATATATATATACTGTCTCACTGACAAAATTCAAAAATTATTTTTAGGATCGAACCACGACTGAAAGAAGAAGTTGGGAATCTGACACTTCGGCCAAGACACACAAATGACAGACGACACGCGAGTTGACTCGCTCATAAGAACTGATCAACACTGCTACTACCCATCTTCGTTTGTGAGCATAGGCCTGCTTCCGCAGGTGAATGTTTAGATAATTTACAATTGCGGGTTAATGAGTAGAATCACTTGAAGCATATTCAATTTTTATTTGACTTGGGATACTTTGAGTGTCAGATGTGGGTTAGATCCACATAAAAAATTCGATTTCTCATTTGGCATATAGAATACGAGAAGTGTCAACGTACTGACAAACACATCGGACTCTCACTCCCCCAGCCAAGGGAACAATCGACAAAGAACGTATCATAGAGCACAATGTTCCTGCGCAGGAGACGAACTGCGTGACACGTATTCTTCGGAGCCTTTGAATGAAATAAATGCTTCCTGAAGTCTCTCAGTCGCTCTGGAAGAAATTAAATGCCTCTTTTGCTCGCGTCCTTCCTGTTTCACAATAGTGTCTTCGTGGGGCCTGAAGACCGGAGCCTCACGCTTTGCCTTCTAAAATATTCAGTATATTTACGCTGCCTAGAAGTCTTCGGGTCTTTCGGAAAAGATCCAAGAAAGAGATCTGTTCCTGCTGAGCACAGGATTTTTTAGAAGCATGTGAAATCAAACGAGTTAAGTTTAAATTCCTAATCATTACAGTTTAGTTATCGAAATTATAATTTTTTTCAAATAGTGAAGCCGAAATACAATGTTTTTGTCTCTTATTTTGACCAATGGGAACTTTCACATTGATGGAGAGTCGAGCGGTAATACGGTATCAAAATGATTATACTTCATTTACTTTCATGTCCAACAAAAAAGTTGTTTCTCTGGGCGCCTACATAAGCGTCTTCATTCTTACAGAGCATGAGATACTTTTTAGTTCATAGTGATTTCCGCCACCACTCATCATTGAATGATATTTCCACCATTCGGGTTCAGACCGTGTACACCTGAAATAGTAACAGACAGTGAAAACCAGCCGTTATTCTTAGAAATATGTATTGTGATTGTGTACAAATAACTACCAATCACGGAATGTGCTAATGATATTGTACTATTACAGATGCCTACTCCCGACAGATGATAGAAGATTACTTTTTACTACTTGATGCAGCTTACTTTGGAGGCAGACCACAATAGACCCTCACCGTCACTATCGAACACATGAAACAGCATCATTTGAGACCAATTTCCAGATTGACACTAATGGAACATTACTCTGGACACTAACAGTCGTTGCTCTCCCTAAAACACTAACCTTCACTAACACTGTTGCACACGATAGCTATAAACTTACCGCCAATATTCACACTGATGGCACACACTTATTATACACTAGCCGTCGCTACTCGCGTTAATAACACACGACCATCAGAAGCTGTCACTGCTCACACATTTGGAACATTGCTTCAAACAGAAGCAATCGCTGCTCCCACTAAAACACAAACCCTCTCTTACATCACTACTGCCACACGACGACGTGACACCACCCTCACCACACAAACTGCCGCACGACCACTAGACACCAACCGTCACTATCAAACTGACACACGACCACTAGGCGCTAACCGTGACTATCACACTAATGGTATACGACCACTAGACACTAACCTTTTGGTGAGGAACAGGGCGGCGATGGTGACTGCACAGAGCATCATGACGACAACAGTGCCGGCCAGCAGCCCTCGCCACACTCGAGCTCGGCGACCTGCTGCCTCCTACGGAACAAATCACTGCCGTCAGCTGCTATAGGTCTTGATTCTACAGGAGTCTGCTAGGCACGCGAAAAATTGGTGCTGATTGAAGAAATATAAAGATTTGTACTCCAATAAAGTTAATGTATAGTATTAGGCATTGATTTTCAAAAGCCTTACAAGAATTACTGACACGGCACCTGAGTGCAGTGAGGAATGTGGGGTTTAATTTTTATTTTCCAAGGAAGCATGGTGTAACTACACGAAAATACGCTCGTCGCACTCTGGAAATAGGACATGCAAGCTTCTCGATTTAAAGGCAATAAATTCGTTCACATATATGAACGACATAGGATTTCGGATTTCTGAAGTTACTGAAAACTGGGATTTCTTCAGATCACTGATTTTTTGGCAATGCAAGTGTGTTGTATAACTGTAAAATAGGCATTGAAAGCCTATCATTTCAAACACAAACTTGATTCGACGTAAAATGCTAAAGTGAAGATGCTGTATAGCTTCAAAACCAATTTACCACAACGTAAACTATACATGTACGTAGATTATACGATTGCCATGGAAATACGAAAAATGTTTTTCATCTTATTCATGCAAATAGACTCCAATGACTGAGAAAGAAAATGAACATGAAGGGACGGCATCCCTCAGTGACGAAGAGACAACTGATGCACAGGAGTAACGGAAGTTTAGCTACCCGGAAGTTCGTAGAACCACGAACTTCCGAGTGTTTATTCGAAAGTTCGAACTCAATGAACTCAAAGTCGAAATCCCTGGGAAATGTTAAGCTCAGTGGTTTTACTTGCAAGTGGAGAAGTGAACAAATGTATGGTTGAATGGAGACATGAATCGTGATTCATCTCACCACGAAACACTTTTTCACTCCTCTACAGTCCAATGTGCCTTAAAGGTAAATTGAAGCTTAGACTCTGGAATGAAGCATTAAAGAATGAAGGAGAACGGTGATGAATGACTGAACTACATATTCGTGTTGGATCAGAGCAAGAAGCATTAACGTATCATACATACATGCATGCATACATATATACACACAAAACTAATAGGTAACTGTACAGCAATTATTCGTAGTAAACGAAGGCTTTCAAGGCTCTTGAAGAGTATTCAGTTTTTTTCGCCCCCAGCAATGTTTGCATCGTCCAATTAACTTCATGGTTGGATTCTTCTAGATACACTCGGAAGGAATTGATAAAAGTATTTTCACTACAAATTCACAGGACGTTCGTTGAACACTCCATAAAGATTAGTACGTGTATACGAGAGTACTGACACATGCAACATATTTATATAGACATACACATCCCTACATGGATACTGACGCCTATGTGAATGAATAAAACACCTTGATGTACTCGTATTTTCTTCCAGTTAGCTGCATGTTTGATAACGTCGCTGTACACCGAAAAAAATCAAACCATAACATGCTAGACATTCACACAGTCTTTAGGTCAGAATAAAATGTACTTCCATTTCAAGCGCCTCGCAACCTAGCCTGTCAAAAAGGAACAAACAGTGAGACACGGCGGTCCAGCAAAACGATTTTGTGACCGGGTTCGCAAGTAAATGGTAAGTACAGTTGCTTTTACCAAGTGACTCCTAATTCTTCCAACAAGGTTGACATATTGAAGCCTCCAATTAGTCCCTGAAGACGTAGAGGCCTTCAATTTTTGTGGTCCGTAATTTATCACATCCAACAGAGCCTGCCATAGCGTTTCCCCCTCAGGCTCGTGCAAGGATGAGTACTAATCAGCGAAGGGAATAAATGAAGACGATGAGTGAGTAAGTGAAAGCAGTGAACGAAATGAAGCGAGAAGTCAGTATGATAAAAAAAGCCTAAATATGCGGTGAGAATTCGAGAGCGACGCTGGTTGTAACTATTCGCATTTGACTTAAGAAAGCGTTCGTAAAACATGATATAAATGTGACCAACGCTTTCAAAAATCTAAAGATGAAATTCTTTTCAATTTGCTGAATTCATAAAGTAATCCAAAGAATTTATTTACAAATGACCAAAATTGAAATGATGAAAAACTGTATTAAGTTGCAATTGCAAAGATATATATATATATATTTTACGCATTCTAATTAACCGTGAGCACAACACAAAAATTTCCCATTCTCTCATCAGCCGGCACACACGCTCGTAGCAGACTGTGAGAAATAAGCACAGTAATAACAAGATAACGAGTCTAATTCTACAGGTACCGGAAAGTTCAACAGCTGCCGAACAAAAAGAACTCGACCAACTTTGACACGATTTTCCGGGTCAGAGCGACACAGAAGTGCATACCCTAGGGTACAATTGAGAATTCAGTTTCGCGTAATATGGCGCAAGACGTGATTGTATTTCACATGCTATGATACGGTTAGAAATTGGGCACAGCGTATTAGTACACAAAAAACGTACGACATGAGCGCAGCGCATGACTGGACAAAACACGGAAGACTTTTACCGGCTGGGAAGTTCGTTAAGTGAGATACATAGTACTGCACATAACGAAAAGTGAAGTTCCAAGCTTGCGAGCTAAACATACTGAACAAAACAAGACAGAACTTCTAAAACATGGGCAGAAGTGCGATAGAGCGCCTCTCGACACAGAGGAGCGGTATACGCAGGGCCAACGTAGCACTCAGTACAATAAAAAACTTTGCACAATAACTTGGTAATCAACAAAACGAAAAACAACTCAGTACCATAACGTAGTACTCAGCACAACGAAAAGTAACTCTGCCAAGTAAGCAGTATTCTGTACAACGAAAAAAAAACTCTGCATAATAACATATTACTCAGCACAACGAAAAAAAACTATAATTAGTAACGTAGCGTTCTGCAAAGCGAAAAGCAACTCTGCTAATGACGTAGCACTGTTCGCAACAAAATTTAACTCCGAACTCGAGGGTATAACTCGAAAAAAAGCCCTCAGCAAGGCAGGACAACTTCGAGGACTGGAGGACTCGACACGCAGGTCAGAACGCTGCTCTTAATGGTGGCATCCGGCTGCGGTGAAGCGGACACTGCAGCGACGCATCACTGGTGGCAGCGGTGCGTGAATTATTGTGGCAGTGATTAGGAAATGGTAGCCTTGATACTGAAATGATCGTAATGATGCACGGCTTGAGGTGGAGGTCAGAAAATAATGACAGTGATGTTTAACTGGTTGTATTGATGTGGTAATCATGACATTGTTTAGGAAAGAGTAACTGTTATACTGAAAAAGTAGTAGAGGTGAATCGATGAAGGGAATGGTACTAAAATGGTAGTGAAAATAGAGTGAAGGTGGCTAAAATAAGCAAAGGGTTGGATTGATAATGAAATAGCAGTTAAGCTAAAGCAATGGTGCTACAGTTATTAGAGAATGAATTGAATTGAGCTCTCAGAAGTGATACAGTAATTGTAGCAGTGATTAGGAAATGGTGGATGTCGAAATTGTAGTAAAGATAAAGCGACTGTGATTAAGGAAAACTGCTCGTGATATCGAAGGGGTAGAAGTGATGAAGGAATTGTAGTAGTTATTAGCGAATGTTAAACGTCATTCTGAACTGGTATGAGGTAGAGATGAAGGAATGATAGTTTTTGTTTAGAACAAGCGGGAGATATGCAAGAAACTCAGCTACTGATGAGACTTTAAGCAGCGGCGAAGTGAAAATTGTATGATACAAGGTTAAACAAGCCGTAGGTGCCACTGAGGCAAGGTTTATGGAGGGGGAGAAATTTTATGCATGACCGTTATGCAAACTGACGTCACTGATACAGTACATGCGACATTGATAGAAAAATAACGTCTCTGATGCAGCACGTACGACAGTGATGCTGAACTAACATTCCTGTTGCATTGATGCAACACTAGCAGTTGGAAGCGGGTTGGGATTAGTGAAAACGGGTAGGCAGTAAAATGCAAGACCTTTCTACTCAAATATTAAATTTTTCTTAGGCACGCGAACAAAACGTAAGCACGACTCAGAATTTCGGGATTCAACATCGGTGGCAGCGAAGCACGACCAGTGGTAGCGGGTGCAGAATTACGGGTGGCAGCGCGCCTCAAGTCTGCTGTGTAATTAGAAACTCAAGGCGGTGCAGCAACACTCGATGGTATCTACTATACGGGTACAAAGGAAATCAGGATTTCAAGGATGCTGCTGGACTCTTGGGCGTACAAAACTCTGGACTATGGAAGGCAAAGGTGAATGAATATAAATCATAGGGTCTGATTTAAATTTTACTTTTATTCATTGCGAGACTGAGTATAGTTTGTCGAATGGTGAGCCACTGTACATTCAATTGAATTCAAATGTTATTTTAGCGTAGAATAAATACACATGAGCTCCCGGCGGACGCTGAAATTCTGTCCCATCAGTCTACAAAGACAGGAAGCCGACCGCTCGTATCAAATCCTACAAAAGTTCACCGCCGTCGAGTTGGGCACAGAATGCTGAAGAAACGAGAGCTTGAAAGTCGACTACTGGGCTAAGACTTTCACTTGTACGGCCGACACAGGCACGGCCTGCCTACCGGGGCGATGGTCGAGGTAACGAGTAACAAAGGGTAACAGGGCGGTCTGAGGAAAAAGCTTTGCTGTGGGTAGCCGATTGAGAATTATAGGTTTTTTAATGATGGCAGGAAACAGCTGGCAATAAGCTTGTTGCTAGTAAAAGGTTTTAGATGGCAACAGAATCCTTAAAGTTTGAAGGAAGTAACGAGAAACAGTTAACTTTGCACGCAATGAGTTACTAACAGAAACAGTTCAGTAGAACTGGTGACAGAAGAAACTCGACCAAAAAAGAGAAGTGGGCACACACTCATTAGCCCGAGCATAATTGAGAAATAGTTTACTCCAAACCACTGCCATTACGCTTCACAGGAGCCTATAACATCGCGTTTAGCAATTAGTTTGCAGTAGTATTTAATTTTATCATGCAGAATTAAACGTCAAACTTCTGCAGACAAATACATTCACAATTGGAGGCGGTCAGAACATGAATATGAGACCAGTTTGAATTTGAATTATTTCGGATGTGAATTTGAAGTGCTGTGTGTATCGATTTAGCGAACTTCGTTCATTTCTAACACTGATCATAAAGTACTTAGGCTATGTTAAATATGTCATATAAAAAAAGAGTATCTAGAAATGAATTTTATAGAACCTTTTTTCGAGAAAGATGAATTAAGCATTAGGGTAGATTTTTTCTAAATAAATGAGATAATTTCAACATGTCAGCCATACGATAATTAAAAATTTAAGTGGCTAGTGGAATAGTACGAACGTTACGTTTCTAATTGAAAAAAAAAACGTAATCGAACTTAAACCGACACAGACACTCACTCGTAACAATTGTAATTGGAGTACACGACGGAAAGAAAAATGAAGCGCGATGCGAAGGAAACCATCGAAATTTGAAAGGGAGGTAAATTAACCGGCGGTTGACTAGAGAGGCCCAAGGGGGTCTAATCAAAGGAGGAACCTCGAGTGAAAGGTCAGGCGAAAATGTCGTCAAGGTTCGAAGGGCAGCACTCGGTCTGTCGTGTCTCAATTGACCGATAAAGCCGATAGCGTTAAGGAATTGGGTAAGTTGAGAAGAAATGAAGTTGAACACCAGACTCTTACGGGGAGAAAAAATTACTCAAATAAGGAAAAAGACGCTAGAAGTCACGAGCGAACCCTATTGCTTTCACACCGCTTGTAAAACTTTACTTTCCGAATTTCCGTACACACAAAATAGCGTATTTTAAGAACTCACGTGCGTGGCTGAAGTGAGACGCTCTGTACGTTTTTTTTTATTAGACACAACTGAAGAAAATGTGACTACAAAACAGAGTTATACATTTACCCTAAGATATTGATACATATGTGTACATCGCAACACAAACACAAGTAAATTCACATACAAGGACGAACGTTGATTTTTGTACGTAGTAAGCAGGATATATTAAAATCATATCAAAGTATTGAATAATCGCAATAAACAATTACTAATTAAATAAACAAGTATTTATTAACAACTATGCAGCGCAAAATAACAACACTGCATGACATTAAACAACTATGAATTAAAAGTAGTTTGTAGCAGTAAAAGGCACTAGGCCACTTAAAATAATTGGATATTGTAACAGTAAAAGGCAATAAACAACTGATAATAATTAGATATTGTAGCAGTAAAAGGCACTAGGCAACTTAAAATAGATGGATATTGGAGCAGTAGAAGGCAATAAGTAACTTATAATAATTGGATATTGGGGCAGTAAAAGGCAATAAGCAATTCATAATAATTGGATATTGGAGCAGTAAAACGCAATAAAAAGATATGCAGTAATCTAAAATGTACTTGAACATCTCTACGTCAGTTTTCCTTGCAACAAATTATAAGCAATAAGCAACCGTTCAGTAACCTATATAGAGGGTGTTTCACAAAAAAACGTAACCCCTTAATAGTGGTTTCCCATATCACTAATACCATCATGCATAAAAATATTATAAGTTTTAATTAAAAACATTTACTGAACACCCCAAAATGTAGCTTACAAATAGTATCTTACAGCAGATCAGATCGTATCTTATGGTTCATTTCATTTTTAAAAGACAATTTATTTCTTGAAATTTGACGTTTCTTTTAACCCTTTTGTAGTCGTTGTACACCTACCTACCTAAGTCGACGGATACTTTGCTGCCACCAGAGACATGAGTCTCAATTATAACGTGAGTAACGTCAAGAAATGAAGATCTTAATTAAAATGAAATGAACCGTAAGATACGATTTGACCTGCTATTAGATCCTATTTGTAAGCTACATTTTGGGGTGTTTGGTAAATGTTTTGAATTAAATGCTTATGATATTTTTATGCATAATGTGCATGTACTTGAACATGTGTACGTCAGTTCTACTGGTAACAAAATAAAGGCAATAAACAACTACGCAGTAATCTATATATGTAATTGAATATCTGCATGTCAGTTTTATTCGCAATCAAAACTCATTCGAATGTATGAACGATCTCTCATACGTGGCATCACATCATAAAAATGGTGACAAACTTGGCTTCCATTAAACGTGATGCTACGTTCACGTGCGGCTGTATTCTCTCTCTCGCCTTCTCATATCGCACCCATACACTCTCATACTTGAATCTCAATACCACACAGACGCGAAACTGTCGCACCGAACCACAAGAAAACAAACGTTGGGAATTGAAGAGACCGTGTATAACTGTATACATTGAGCACCAGGATGACACGGAGCTGCGGAGACACTCAAGCAGGCGCTTAAGCGTAGACGTGTTCTGTTCATGATAAACACGTGTTGACGTCAGAAAGTCTTTTGTTATGAGACAATCTAGTATCACAGTGCACACACATTGAGAAGGGCGTAATTTACATCGTCCTCAAATACGGAGCAAAGGCTTCGACTTCTAATTCAGCAGTCATCTGTAAAATTAAAGGCACGAAGAAATATACGAACAGATTCGTGCATAATTTTCAGAACGATGGGCTAGGAAATTTGCACTTAAATTGCCACTCAGTTACAAATAATTCCAAAAACGTTTGTTATTTCGCTAAAAAAATTGTATCATTTAGATGAATAAATGAACATTTAAATCTCAAATACAGCTTTGAACTCGAGACACGAAAGGGAACATAGTATAGCTGGTCTTGTCAACAAGAAGAAACAACAAGTTTGAGTAGAATATGCATAGCTTTTCCCAATTAAGGTTTGTTTTTCAAAGTCGGCCACCAGGCCTCACCAAAAAACACCACGGATCAACAAAAACACATCAGTCAAGCCTCCTCGACCGAGGACACAAACACATGAATAACACAAACGCCCGAGCCAGGCCTTGTCAGGTTAGAGCGTTTTGGGGTCGAGATTTCATGGATAATGAAAAGGTCCAGAAGAGCAAAAGACTTGCTGACCGCTAGGTGGATCACCTTCGTCCCGCACTCTTACAAAAATACGCAACTCTCACGACTTAGGAACGAAGTATCTCTGGATACAGGCAGCACCTTCGTAGAAAGCGAGTAAGGAAATCTTGAAGATCTTGAAGACGAAGAGAGACTTTAGCCTAACTGCAGAGCAAAATAAATTTTAGCTTTATTTTGGTGCAAAAAAGTTGCGAACTAGTACAAATATCAGAATAAGGTGAGATAGCGCAAGTTGAGTTAAGGTATTTTTTACATTATAATTTTTCGATAATTTTTTACTGGAATGCTCTTGAAGAATAATCACGTTGATTTATTGATTTTCCTTGAATATAAGAACAAAAGTTTCTTCGGGAATAGGAGAAAAACGGTTGAATGCCGTAGTTCGAGCTCTTAGGCTTGAAGTAGAATCTGAAATTTCGAAATTCAGGGTGCGATCATCAGAGAGCGCAGTCCTCGTCAAATGACTACTGGAGCCGTTGCAATCTCAATTCGTCCGGCGGTTCAAAATTTGGCGGGGCCTGTGATGAAGCGCGGCATTGCGTGCGACCGAAGCCACTCCAATCGGTACTCGCATGAGAGCAAAAATTTACTTTTGCGCTGCGTTGCCTGCTGAGAAATGAAAACGCGTAGAATTACCAAAAATTGATCCCGTTTACTGAACATCAGCGCCCGAGTTTTTAATTAGGGCACAAGGTTTCGATAAAGCACTGGAGCTTAAAGGAGGGGCAAATAAATTACGTATAAGGAGATACCAGAAGTAAAACCGTTTGTGTTTTCATTAAAACGGTAATAAATAAGACACACACAGTGGGAATGTGCACCATGCATATTCAGTGAAGGAAATAGTCACGATATCAGTAAGCCACAAAGAGGTCCATGAGCCCTGATGCCTGCTGGTCTGAGGCGTAGGAACCAAACAGCCCTGATGCCTGCTGGTCTGAGGCGCAGGAATCAAACAGCCCTGATGCCTGCTGGTCTGAGGCGCAGGAATCAAACAGCCCTGATGCCTGTTGGTCTGAGGCGCAGGAATCAAACAGTCCTGATGCCTGCTGGTCTGAGGCGCAGGAACCAAACAGTCCTGATGCCTGCTGGTCTGAGGCGCAGGAACCAAACAGCCCTGATGCCTCTTGGTCTACCGCAAAGGGGCCAAGGAGTGAAAGTGCATCTAGCGCAGTGAGAGTGTTATCTGCAGCGGGTCTCACAAACCTGAACTTAGTACGATGCATCTTTAGCAGTCCACTGGCTTCCTAATACAGCTGAGAATTTTACAACTCCGCATATTTTCTGTTCACTGAATTAGAAAATATTACCAACGACTGCAGAGAGTCATAAACTACTTATTAGTTAATACGTAAGGACTCCAGGCGAAGTTAGAGCAGTTTCTAAGGGTATGATGCCAGTGCAAGTAAGTTCTCAAACATCAGAGTGATTCTCAGAAAAAGACTGCTAGCTCCCTTCCCGTACTTCAAGGAGATAAAAAAAATGTATAATCTTCTCGAGGCCATCAAGGTTTACAGAACGTGAGAGTTTATGACATAACCATAATTGCATACAATATGGTAAAATTTTAACAACTTCATGATTTCAAGTAAAAAGAATTGAGCGATTCATAATCGAAGCTCAGGAATTCAACATTCAGTAATGGAAGGTTTAGTGATCGATTCATTCCGCAGCGTGATGAAAACTAATTAATCATTATCATAAGAAAATTCTAGAATCTCACGAAACTTAAATGTAGGAGAAGACATTTTTATCAGCGTCTACGAATGTCATTTATGCAAGGTTGAATACAAAGACTCATGGGATGAAATGTTCGTTACTAATCTTTCATTGTACGTTGGAATACGTCTTAAATATTGGCAAGAAATTGAAGCTCTCACAGATTCAAATTTTTTAACCGACCTCGCTAACGATTTGATTTTGCGGCAAGCATCACAACTCACGAGCGTAAGTTCAAATTGCACGCAGTGAATTATGTTCACAGAAAGCACGGACAAATGACTGCTGTAGCCAGGCAACGGCTCAGAATATTTTTTTGAGACTGTCCATGGCATAACTGAATCATTCAACAATCATAACATATGAAGGTATATCAATGTTACGAAGGAGTAGAACGAAATAATGACGCTTGCGTTCTGTATCTCAGTATTGCCGTAACGTAAAATTGTCTAGCTCGCTAGGCGATATTAATAATACAAGCTTCATTTACAACCAATAAGATCATAGATCGAAATTGTTTCACAACCATACGTAGAAATTACACTTGAAAGTCAGTAAAGTCGTTCACTGCAAACGTTGAAGAGCACGATTGTGAACGTAACAGAGTACAAACATTGGATCAAGAGCCAGCCTATAACAGGAACAAAAGAAGTACGTTAATGATATCAGATACGTAATATCTTCCACATCACATTGGAATCTAAGTTAGAGAAGACAAGAGAGACGAAATCTGGGAAGATGCGACGGCGTACAATCCCAAAAGCTCACAGGCGAGCGCGTGGCCCGACGCGCAACCGTCACGTTGCATCACGTGTAGAAGTGATACACTAGCGTCATTGATAAGGCATTATTGTCGAAAATTTAGTACTCTATCTTCGCCAGATTTCATTATTATTATCTCAGTAACTTTCGTTTACCAACATCGAGGTCATTATTACTTTAAATTTTAATATCGGTTACGTAAAGGGTTCACAAAACTATACTCACTATCAGTAATTCATTAATTTCGAAGCTAAAGAGCCACGCATGCGCGTAAATGGAAGGCGAGCGCCACCAGCCGCAATTAGCCCACGGCTAATTTAACAGTTATGCTTCGTTTTGCACAAAATTTGTAAAAATACACCTTTTGTTTCAAAATTATTGAACTACAAACGGTGACTACATTTTATACCCCTCCGTGTTTGTTCTTTTCGTTATATCACTTGCCGATGTCGGTTTAAATCGTGAACTCCGAGTAAACTCAGGAGGACAAAGCAAGGGTAAAACTTCAAGAATGAGTGCATGGCTACAACAAAGTCAGCACAGGCAGAAAGTGACTCTGGCAACGGCGAGGTCATTCAGCAGACAGAGGAGGCCTTTCTACACAGCAGCCCACCAGTCCTAACAGAGAGGCTCGATCGTGCAGGGGTCGGACAGACCCAGAGCATTCCTCCGTCTCGACTTCTGCAGTTCGGGATATTGTAGTGGGGTACCATGGCTCCATGCTGATAATTCTGACCATTACACGTTGCTTCCAGTTAAGCTGAGCCCGAAAAATACTTGGCATTGTCAATAAAAGCGAATGTTTTCTGCTATCTCCTTTCAACGTGTGCTTCTTTCAGTACCTGTATACGTAATTTTCGCGAGTTAAAAACACGTTTCTGGAAATTGAGGGTCATCTAGAAACAAAATCAGAAGTAATAAAAATATACCGAGACACAAGCCTGAACGGACAATATTTTGAATTTTAAACTCTACCCTTTTAGACAAGCTATCTTGTTTTTGAGACGGAAAGCAAGGTATGTGAAAAATCTAATCACACCCAGAGTAAGTTGAATTGCAGTGTTAAAACTTTACACCCAGTAACAAACTCCTGAGCATCAGCCAAAAACCACATACCTCCACATGACTTTTTCACATGTCACGACGAACGCAAAGGTCATTCAAATTTTCATCTATTACCATTTCATCAGTTAATCTGAACGATGCATCAACGGTTGCCTCTTCTTGTACATTGGTTCCCTTTTCATGACATCATCACCTGAACCTGTGATGTGAAGAGTTCAGCCAATTTCAACAGGTAGCAGCAGCAGCTGGAGCAGCAATCACGTGCAGTAATTACCGAATGCGTGCTGAGAGCAACTGTGTTTTCTCTCTATTTGAGAATGACTCGTACATTTCGACACGAACAAAGCCTCAAATACAGCGCATTTATCAGCAAAAGAGTTGGGCAAACTGTGCTTAGAACGGTAGCAACGAGTCACACTCTTTTGCTGCCTTTGCGGAAATTAAAGTCCGATACGCATAATGGTCTAAAATATGTAAAAAAATTGCCTTAGAGTATACGAAAATAGGAGCAATTACTCTGACGGTGAGGGACAATAGGTGCCAAGTAACGGCCAGTGTGCCACATCGCCAACTCTCAGCGCGATCTTGAATGGCACACATATTTTGCCCTTGGAATTGTGCCGTCTCACTGTTTCCTTGCGAACGGGGGCTAGGAGTGCAATATGTTCACCAAGTCATTTTTTTTACGAATTCACTGCAACATAACAATTTTTTTAGTATTTATCAAATAAAAATTTCATTCCCCCCACAGCGTACAATGAATTATGATCGGTTAATCATTGTAAAAACCCCGTAGGCTATACTTCTTCCCAGCATTTGAAGTTGTGACACAATCATTGATGCCAACACCACCAAATCGTCTTTCTTGAGCGGCAGCTGAAGCATCGCATCAGAGTCGTGATGAAATCTACGAAGATCCTTCCAGTCACTTCCGTGTTCCCACATATTTTTCACACCGAAGCGTAACAATGTAAGCCGAGAGTATATTAGTGCAGAGTCATGAGCGTCACTGATAATGATACGCCCACTGCTGACCCTCACACACCACCTACAGACACTCAGACATCACCTGCTGACACTCAGACGCTACCTCCTTACAGTCAGACGCCACCTACTGACACTCAGTCGCCACCTGCTGATAGTCAGATGCCACCTACTGACGCTGAGACGCCACCTGCTAATAGTCAGATGCCACCTACTGACACTCAGTCGCCACCTGCTGATAGTCAGATGCCATCTGCTAACGCTCAGACGCCACCTAATGACACTCAGACGCTACCTACTGACGCTCAGACGCCACCTAATGACACTCAGTCGCCACCTGCTGACAGTCAGATGCCACCTAATGATATTCAGTCACCACCTGCTGACACTCAGACGCCACCTACTGACGCTGAGGCGCCACCTGCTGACACTCAGACGCCACCTGCTGACACTCAGACGCCACCTGCTGACACTCAAACGCCACCTGCTGACACTCAAACGCCACCTGCTGACACTCAAACGCCACTTACTGACGCTCAGACCCCACCTACTGACACTCAGACGCCCCCTGCTGACACTCAGACGCCCCCTCAAGTATCCCTCTCGCCTCACGCATGCACGAAGGTGGCGTGCGTAGGAAACCATTGCGTGGTCTCGAGAGCGTTGCGTACTCGCAAGACCCAGCGAAAGGAGTCGCAGCATCCGGAAGCGCGTGAAGATTCCGATACCTGAATTATACTTAGATTATGCTCCAATTTTACGCTTAAATTTAAAGTCCAAATAATTATGCAGAGGGACGTCGTGCATCAGTTCTATTTGAGATGACAAATTCAAGAAAATAGAAGCGCACAGGAAAGACGTTCGAGGGCTGAGTAATTCATAAACACCTTAGCTCGAGTAATTAGTAGGAATACTTTTTTGAGGAATTCTCGGAAGTTAATTGATTTAACTTAGCTTGTACGTTCAGAGCTGAAACTCTGATAAATAAAACTACAGAACATTTAAAAATAAAACTAAAGAATCCTGTAAGAATTCAATATCGAACTGATACCAAATAGCGTTGATTAAAGAATAATCATAGAAGATTGATGTTTGGTGGAATGTACAATCATTTTAATGTCCGTCGACAAGGCTGTGCGGTAAAATACGCTAGAAAAATCCACTCCAACACCGGAAAAATACTTTTAGGAAAAAAAAACAATTTGAGGCCCTTCTCAAGCTGCCACTCCTTGATCTGAAGGTCTTCGCAATTCTAATGAGTAGATCTAAGTCCTTGGATCCTAGGAAATGCGCTCAATTATCCAAGAATTTGTTCCCACAGCAACAAGGCTTGAACGGTCGCAGAGGCCACGGTCACATGGCCACTTCTGTCCGCCACAGAGGCTCTCTGATTGTCCGCCGTGACGGGAACCTCATGCGTCGGGAGGACTCCGACTCCGCAAATGACCGAGTCGTTGCTTGGAGTCAGAGTTATTTATTGGCAAAATGAACTGCGGGCAAACGTAATTGTTGTCAAAATTGATCGCGGTCAGTCGGAATTATTTGTAGACAAAATGAACTGTGGTCAAGATCAATTGTAGTGAAAATAATATAATGTTAAAATTGTCTATGGTCAAAATTAACCGCGTTAAAATTATTTATAGTCAAAATACATTACTGTCAAAATCATATGCGGTCAAAATAAATTGTAGTCGTCAATAATTGGGGTCAAAATTGAAGCAGAATGAAATATGAGTGAAAGAAATAATTATACCAGACATACAAAGTAGCATTCGACTTTTTCCAATCAAGCGTTGTTTTGAGTTGATATTAAATTTGTGGTGAGGTTGTATGAACGCAGATATTGCATTACGTACTGAAATAAGGACTAAAAATATACTGATCTTGCGCTAGAAATGGAGTTGTATCCCAGTAACGAAGGTAAAGCTAAAGAACACAAAAAATAAATGTCCTAAATTATCCTGAAAACTAAATGAAACTCTACAAAGATATTTTTTCACATGAGTGCGAGAACAACTGAAAACATACTCTCAATTGGAGGAAAATGAAAATTCATACTGCAATAAAGGAAATAGACGCAAACTCGCGCGACATGCATGCATAAAACAAATCTTAAAGAGCATATGTTTGTGTTACGAAAAACTAAACATCATGGTTAATTGAAGGCTTCTCCAAATATTGGAATCAGATGTTTTTTCTGAGTAGACCTTTGTACGTTTCATTGGTTCTAATTCATACAAGTCACACGCGCGTAAACTGAAAAGTTCATGTACAGCGGGGCCACAAAAAGTTTCCATTTTCCAAATACTTTTAACTCCGTAACTAATGACTTTGGAAATTTCTATATGGTGTCATTTTCAACGCCATTTAATGTACTTTCAAAGTATTGAATTATTTAGCATTTATAGGAATATTTCACGAACAGATGAGCGATAAGTGAGAATCGTTTTTTATGCCATTGCAAGAGGGGATTTCTAAATGCACTAAAGAGAACAATTTACTGCTTTCTAGAATCGCAGTTTCGATCTGACTCAGTGCGATTTTTCATTTGAGGTCATCTCAAAAATAATATTTATAAAACGCGTCCACACGACCTTGAGGAATTGCGTTTTCGCATCATTGAAATGTTAATGAACTTCAGAAACCACCCAGTATACAAAGGTATAAATAACGTACTGGTAAATATTCAAAGTTAATCCAAATAATGGGCTTCCTGATCCAAATAACTGTCTACTTACATAAAAGAGCAAACAGAGTGGCCTTGTCACTCTGTTTTAAGAACAAGACAAATACTCGTACATCACAGAGTCATCGGAGACAGTGACAGCATCATAAACACTGAGACGTAGCACCGAGTTCCTATATCCTCTATAAGTAAGGGGCTACGAACCTTTTATAATGCATTCATCGCTAAAAAATTTCACTTATCATTACACCCCGTACAAACCTATAGCTCATTAAAGATGAAAAAGGAGAATCTATTGATTATTTCACAATGGAGTAAAAAATACCTTAAGTATAATGTCGGTTACCTGCCGTCAAAAAAAGCAGTTCTATATGTATCCGTAAAACGATATTTTGCACCCCATGCAGGGGTGCGAGCACCAATGGTCGGAAAATCTTGCTCGAGGGCCAATAGGTTCTGCAGTCATCGCCTTCGCTCGAGCCTTTGCGCACGCGTCGTAGTAAGTCCGGCACCAGAGACTTGGTCTTGTGTTCTGAGCTTGAGTACGCGAGTTTAAAATGCGTCGCTAAGGCTCCTTCCCATGATAAATCAAAAAGTAAACATGAAATCATGTTCTTTGTTAAAAAGTCACTTATTCCTATGCAGTAAAGATTTCTGTAACAAAAAATTTCTGTAAGCGATTTTGTCGTACTCATAATTCTAAAACTTACACTTTGACTTTTTTCACGGTCAAATATTCCCGGTAAGAATTTGAACTGAGGAAAAAGTTCACCTCATAAAATAAGTTCACCAACAGGAAGAATGAACTTATAAAAGCAGGAAAGGTGCACAGCAGCCGTAAAAATGAACTTATAAAAGCGGGAAAGGCGCACAACAGCCGGGAAAATGAACTTATAAAAGCAGGAAAGGCGCACAACAGCCGGAAAAATGAACTTATAAAAGCAGGAAAGGATCACAAAAGCCGGAAAAATGAACTTATAAAAGCAGGAAATGCGCACAATACCGAAGATCTTCACGATCAGAAAGGAAGGAGCGGCTCAAGAGAGGCGATATTGTCTCAGAAGCATCGGTCGTGACTCAGAACAACAAGAGACAAAGCCACTATCGAGCGAACAATTACCGAACTATTGACTAACTTCATCACTGAACCGCACGTAACAAAAATCTGAGAGCGGAAATCCATGCACGTGTTCAAGTCGCAGCGCAGAACCGATGTCGCAAGACGACGGAATTGATTTGGTTCAATGCAATAATTGGAACGAAGTTCGATCGCGGCTTTTGTGATACAACCTGAGGCATGTGGAGTAGCTTACGCCATCGCACAAAAAGATAAATGTTTACTCCCACACCTTACGTGAAGGGAGTAGATTACGCCATCGCACAAAAAAGATAAATGTTTACTCCCATACCTTACGTGAATGTGAAGGTGAGCTGAATTTAGAGTTGCGTCCCGCTATTTCATTCGAGAGAATCAACGACCGTATTTCTGAACAAGGAGAACTGAACCACATGATAAATATAGCATATCAAACTTCTTGAACAAAACGGGGTCAAGGTTGAATGCTATTCAAGTCACAGAAATAATCCACTTACAGTATTGCTTTCTTAAGCGCGCCATTAAATGAACTTCAAGAATTCTAAGGAGAACACTTCAAATAATAGGTGGAAAAATAGCGAGGTAAAAGTGAGTCCTTGACGAAGAGACTCTAGAACTTGTGACAGACGCTGGAAGATGAAAGGGGGAGAACAACAATCAGCAAAGATGACGCTTCGCACATTTGTGACGCCCTTTTAGAATCAAGAGTATGCGAGTGCAAAGAAATGATCGCAATGATAAATTTCATACGAAGATAGAACACGTTGCACTGACCGAGATGCCTAAAGAGCTACGTAAAGCTCAGGAACCTATCACGTACGTACGTCGCGATTCCAATAACAACCAAGCAAGTTAGCTATCAAAGAGTCTTATACGTATACTATTTTCTTATAGTCGCTCTCAGTTGTTTTTTGTTTCTTGATTAAATAAGTATGCCAAGTATAAACGATATTGCAAACTTTCGCCGACCTCACAAAAATTAGAGTTGTACTTATTCTTTTCTAGTAAGGCGCGGTGTTACCACACAGTTGAAAAATAACTAAAAATGGTTAACTAATCCTATTTTGTATTTAATTCTGCACAATCTAATTATTTACGAGCAAAACTAGAAAATTATTCTTTAAGAGTCCTGGTTGCATTTGAGGTAATGTTAAGAGAATGAATGATCACATCAAGTCAATAAACAAGACAATTTGGGAAAAAGAGGTAACTTAAAATAAAATGATTTAACGTGGTAGAATCATCTATTGAATATACGCAAGCTCGTTGCGGAGATTTTCAACACCCAAAACCCTGCATTTCACAGATTTCAAGAGAAAGCTAAGGGTCAACATGAAATGCAACGAACATAAATGTCAAGCTTCAAGTGTTTTTAGCTAAATCATTTTAGGTTCCAAGAAAATAAAATGAAACCCTTCATGCTACCGCTTCCAGTCCGTTTTTTGCAGGCATTTTTACGAAGAAAACAGTTCTCATGCATTATTTAATTTGAAGTCACCGGGTTTGGTTTATTTTCAAGCTAACGAAAGTGTTATTTGCTCTGTCTGTGCCGGTACTCATGCAGCGCGTTGGGGGAGTGGAATCGCCATACTTCAGAATTTTTAGGCTGGTTGGACTTCCCTCAAAGTTGTCTTCTGTCTTTATGAAGTGGTAGCCAAGGTTTATTTCGGTACAAAAACATCTTTTTTCTCGAAAAGTCTGTAGAACTATGGAATCATAGTGATCTTGCTATGCATGAAAACAAATAATATTTTGAGATGCTGGTAGTCTACTTGTCACAGCTATGCGAAAAAGGGCGTTCAAGCCATTAGAAAGGTTTTCTCGAAAAACATACACTACTACATCAACTGGTACTGAGAAAACTGAAAAATTAATAATTCTCTTCGCGGGTTAATCAGGTAAGTAAGAAACTAATCCACTTCCAACGCCGCAAATCGTCGCAAGGACTCCAACTTTGGGTAAATATTTTCCATCACAGACAAACTTTTTTGAAGAACGACACTTGCTACCTCCAACAAAAACAGGCATGGCTAGGCTCCCTTATAGGGAAAAAAGGTATTCAGGGCACAGGTAGAAGCTCCTTTCTGATCTCCAACCTCGATCGGCATCAGCGATTGGCTCACAAATTCCGCTTTCGAGTTCGGTTCAGTGAAGAAGGACAAACGCCGTTCTTTAAAAGGATAATTTTTTATCAAGAGACATCTTTGAAAAGGGCACCTTTTTTCAAGAGCCTCTTTTGGTGAGGACATCTTTTTTCAGGAACCACTTTTGGAAAAGGCAACTTTTTACCAAGAACTTTTTTTGGAAAGGAGACCAATGATATTATCTCTAAAAGCACAGCATGTAAGTAGCTTTTATTGCTGAGTCGGGTGGAAAGTTAAAATACTTATAAGAAATTCAAAATCAATGAAAATTTATTCGAGAAAATTAATTAAAGCAATCAGCTCTATCAGCTCGATAAAAAATAAGTATTTGATATTACCAAAGCATACAAAAATGACGAAGAAGCAAAAATTAATTGAATGCAACACCGGCAGAATGTGGCTTAAAAATCAGCATAAGAAATTGAGATTTTAACAGAGCCCATAAAACCCACATGCAAGAGTACAGTGACTATACTGTATGATTGCCTGTTTGCAGCTTCTATCCATTCGAAAATTGCATGATTTTGGGGAAATTACTGCATCAGTTGCTGATACAAGTACAAAGGTTTATATTCCAGAACAAAGGACACTCACGATAACAACTGGGTAATGAATGCATTCTCAGCACCAGGCAGCACCAGGCCTCCGTTGCGGAGGCTGGTTGTAACGGTGCGCGAGGCGAGTACACGTAATTCATGGTAAAACTTATAGTTGATAAAATGGGCGGACAGAGTGAGTTACAGAGAGCAAAAAACCGAAGCACACATGAGCAAAAATTTGTAGCTGGTGCTTGGAAGGCGCAGGTCTTAAACGTTGCTGTGACGCTCGCCCCCACGGCGAGTGTCAAGGCTCGCCCAAGGGCCAAGGATTGCAGTACTTGTGTCTTCACAGATGCCGTGAATCTGATTTCCTCTCTCGTTCTTCGAACAGCTAGTGCCTTTAACCTTTGATTTAAATGAATAAGCGGTTCTACATTAGTCACCCCATTCAACAAGATTTAAAAATGTGCATCGTTTCTGCCTCGTGCGTCGCAACGTCGAAAACGGATGTAATCAGACATTAGCACAGACATAGAACATTTTGTCTATAATTGTAAGCGTCATCAAATAATTAACCTGTGAGTACTCGTTGCTCTAGATTTGTACGTCGGATAAAATTCAAAATGCAAAACACGGAAAAAAGAAACTTCAAAATCCTATGGAAATTGCGAAAGATAAGGACTCTTCCATTTTCACGCCAATAATGTACTTACTAAATTCAGAAATAATCGTAAAACTTGGCTGTCGTCTACCTCAGCTTTTTATTTTATTTCACCCTTGAAAAACACATTTTTGAATTTGAATTTGATTAGGCAAAGCTGAACAAAAGACAAAAAAATACATCGGTAAAGAATAATCTCATGTTTAAACGTAAACATATATTAGGAATAAAAATTCTTAAGAAGATAAATAACAGCACAGACCAGACCCAGGCAGGTCAAAGAATGTTTATCCAGCTGCTCGTAATAACAATTTATTATTAGTAGAGCTTCAATTAAATCGAATAATGGAGAGTTGATGGACGTCATTTCATATGCAGTATGCATACTGCATCCGATACTATGCAATTTATTCATCGACTGGGGAAGTAAAAGTTTCCAAATGACAGTTATTATTTGGAGTCAAAAGGATAATTGTAATAGAATAAGAGTATGAATGTGAAAAAAAAAAAATTGAAACAAACCTATAGTATGGTGGGATTAGTCTTCATTTCCGAAATAAAAATTCGTTCGATTAATGTGTTCTCATTCTTGCAAGCCGGAGTTGTGGTCAATTACTCTGTAAATGTCAACCGGCCTCGGCCTGAGAACAAGTGATCCAGATCTTGCACACACGGTAAATCACTTAAATGAGCCCACCTTTGCAGGATTTAGAACAGACGAGAGAAGAAATCAGATGTCAGATGTAAACAAGCCAATACGATATAAATTGCAAGGATACCATTGATACGCAAATGAAACAACGAGATACGCAGTATTCTCCACACATGCATGGAAACCTGGAACGAAGTAAGTGTGATAGCATTGAATGGCTCGTGAAGTCGCATGGTAAGCCTCTGTCAACACTCCGAGAGTGCGGACAGTGTGGCAACCAGAGACGTGCGGGAGGGCGGACTGCTGTCACGACCGCCTCGCACGCAGTCGTGACGGGCGGTCACGTCCCGCACTCGCATACTCGGACAGCGCGAGTTGAGTTCCCAACGAGCGCGCAGAATGATGTGGAATATTATTCCCACTAGCAAAAGGCGTACGAATTATTCCGTGCGTTGATCCTCCAGTGTATGAGCTGTTGAGGAAGATACTTTTTGAATTGTAAATTTGAAAAAATGGCAAATCAATAAAACAGAATGGCAGAGATGTAAAATGGGTGAGACAGAGTGAGCGGTCAGTTAAATAAGTGAGACGTCGGACGTATGATAACATCTGGGGAAATAGAGTAACAATCCTTCGGACAGACATTGGGCGTACCATGTTTTAGGTCAGGAAAACCCGTTGAAGAAAGTTAATGCAATCCTTCTGCACTGATTATTCCCTGGAGCAGCCTTTCGAAACGGTCAGAACGAACGGAGAGGAAGGAAGAAGCTGGAGCAGAGCTTGCAATCAGCTGGCCAGGGTTGCAACATGGAGCTGCATGTCCCCACGGAAAGCGGAGCGGCGGCGAGAAAGGTTGTCCACAGATGCGGAAGCCGAGCTCGTAACACGGCCACGAATTTCTCGGACAAGCTCCTCAGGGCTACAGCCGGACCACGAGGTCTCGACCGGACGTCGCAGGCTGGAACATCGGCTCTTGGCTGAATGTTGGCTGGCAGGGGATGAGGTCTGAGCTGAATGTTGGCTGGCAGGGGATGAGGTCTGAGCTGAATGTGCACGGCGAGATGATGGCGTGGTTCACGACAGAACGTGTTGGTTTTTCATAATTCTGAACTGAGTGCTTGGTGTCTGAACAGAGATTCTGAACTGAGAATCTAAGCGAATGATGTATTACGCAATCGACAGATGAGGCCTTCAATGCATTTTATACTATTCAGGAGACGGTAGAGCTTGATAAATAATTAAAACTCCATTCTAGATTCCCAACTTGGAAATTCTCGAAAAATAATCCGAAACATATGTACTCTAAATGTTGAAACTACGTAGCACTGAAACGAAGGTTTTGTGAAACTACGTAGCACTGAATTTAGGTCGCTACTGCAACATGTAATATTGATCGCTCAAATATCTACCATCCACTCACTTAACACTTCGATCACAAAACCTGAGAACTTTTCATGTTTCATAGTGAGAAAAAACATTTTAAATATCCCACACTCGTAAGAGTTAGTTGTGGTTCATACATAGTAGGAAGCTTTTCAACGAATAGCACGAACTGGAGGAGTGAAAATTTCACTGGTTTTGCTGATGAACCGAATGGGAAGTCCTACAATTCTGATCAAAGAAGCCAAGTTTTAAAAAAATTGCGGATCATTTTACACCAATTATCACCCCAAAAATAAATGAATAAAAATAAACCAAGCTTAACCCAAATTTCGTGCTCATGATAAGGGTAATCTTAGTTTTGGTGGACTGCTTTGAGACGGGTCCTGGAATTCCTGGCACCACGAATCCCATTAGAAACTCTGACAAAAATGCTTTACTTCTGAGGTCGAACTATAGACACTCCTTCCTGTCGGTAAAAGACTAGCGTCAGGATTTTGGTGGCTGAAAAACTGGACGCACAAGGTGATGTTTATCGACTTCTTTCAAATATATACATCACAGCGTTTTCACTTACTGCAATTGTTGGCCAAGTCCCTCCTAAGAATTTATTCCTCGGTGTCCGATCATTTCTTCAAAAGAAACAGCCAATGTAATATTTTTCAACGCTCCAGTGCAGTCTCTCCTTTCTTTCCCCGGGTTTGATCCTGGAGTGAGTGTTTTTCTTGTCAAAGAATGACTAAGCTCGACGGCTGAGCCCAGTGTGGCCGACCCCCAAGTGCTCAGGCCATTTTCAAAGAATTTCAAAGGAAACTACTCTTTACGGTTGAGCAAACTGGACTTTACCGAGCCTCAGCTTCTTGGTCAAGTATTTATAATTCTGGTTTAGATGGACGATGCTGCTAGACAAGGTCGCACGCAGCGAGGACGGGACATGAGATGCAGTCATTGCAGGACAGTCGAGGTGAAATCCCTCCAGGAATGCGGAACTCTAAGCGGGTTGGAGACGAAAAAATACGACCGGTAAATTAAAATAAGTAACGCAATAAACAAAATACGGTCGGCTAATTACAATAACTAATGCACGAAAATAAGTACGCCGGCTAATTAAAAGAACTAATGCATTAAAATAAGTATGCCGGCTAATTAAAAAAACCAGCACAAGAAAGAGATACGACCTGCTTATTAAAATAATTAACACATCAAATAAAATTACTCTCACTCGATGCCTTACTTCTCTGAGACACGGTTGAAACATTCGGTCAACTCTCTAAACTAAAATTTAACCGAGAAATCTGAGACTCAATGCATGGAGCTCATGAGTGCAGCATCTCCATCTGAACTTGCAAGGTCAAGGTCAAAAAAGAGCTCAAAGAGAAGCAACCGCATTGAAATAATCCTGACGTGGACACGCCTCGTTGCCTACCAGGATGCAAGGCCGCCATTGGACACCCCCAATTCAAATGAGTTGCATCGAAAACTATGCAGGCATGAATGGTGCTGTTGATACCCGCCTGAATAGCAGTGATGGTCTTACATTCACTCAGATATTCGCACTTGGTGTCCACACAGGTCGAGTGTTATGTGTTTGCATGCTAACACGTCAATAGAAGGGAATGAAATTGATTTCTTGTGCCTTCTTGATTTGTTGTAGGTGTACTTGTACGTGAGAACAGTTTTTCATTAGTTAGAGAGAGACGACAATGTCCGAGTTCCGTACTCTTTATTCAATCACATCTGAAAGGAATCAAATGAAGTAGTTCGCAACAGAAAGCTCCGCACGTCTAATTTTGTTGGGAGAATGAAAAAAAGATTACCTTGCATGAACAACTTAAAAATAACATTTCTAAATAGTACAGTAAGTTAAGTACGACATCAAAAAATTCTTAACCTCTATCAGTGGAGCGCTTATTTTATACAAATAAGTGTATGCGTGAGAACCGATGACCAACTGAACTTAATTTATTCATCAATAAAGAGAAAACTGTATGGAATAAAAGAAACAAGAACAGAGCTGCGCATAAAATTACAATCGTGAACAAAGTTGCAGTTTTATCATTTCGTTTCTAGTGAGAGGCGCGGGCGCACGCAGACCGCGCGATACAAAAGGGTTCCGCACTTACAGCCGTCCATAGAAGATCAAAATAGGAACGTGTTCGATATCAGTGCTTACTAAAAATCTACCAAGTACTAAAAATCGTCATTTTATCAACTACATCACATCATTAACAGAATTTATCAACCACTGTACCGTCAAGTTGATTGAATACATGGTTTCGAAACGCACGACTTGGATAGCTACTTCGAAATAAGTTTCAGCAAAGGGGATTAATCAAGAGAACATCATTGAAGACGAAGTGTTTCAAAATTGATAATGCAAAACGATCGGACGCCAATTCAGGCACACAACGGATGTAGCAAAATGAGTACATTTGTATAAAAGTGAATGGATAACATTTAAAAACATGTTATACAACCATTTAGCCTCGAAATCTGTCACTAAAACACCAAGAGAATGCTGCGTGTAGAGAACGTACTCAGGGTTTTCGCTGTCAGTTAAATTAGGGACCAGACAGCATGGATTTCGTTCACATCCAGTCTGGCTTTTTCGTTGTAGCATCTATCATCTATAACATTGGCTAGCTAAGTTTTTAAATCGATTATTTTAAAAATTTGTCCATGGGGTGGCAATAAAGTAAAGACTTGTAATGAATAGAAAACGCGAAGCGTGAATTGTATACGTGGCTACCGGGTGATGGCCTGAACTTTCAATGCGATGTTGGCGTTGATGCAGCAACAGTGAGAGGGTTACCATGGTAGGCGTTACCCTTGAGAAACTACGAGAAAAATAAACTAGAGAAGTTCATGGGACTCGAATGTAGTGCCTATAGCAGAGGGTTCTCGGAGTGAATGCATGCTCCCAGGTACACAAAAATGAAAATTGTAATGGGTTCCTGCATGTCAGCGATCGAGTAGAGTGTCCATCAGTTTTCATGAGCAGGAATTAACGATCTTCCGAAATTTTTCAAACTCAAGCTATGGGAACAGCAGTGAGACAACTGCACTGACAACATTCATCTCTGAGAAGGCATAGGTGATCGTAAGCGAGGAATGCTCTCACGTTATGAACAACTTTGCAGTTTTATATAGCCTACAACTGAACTTGGCATTTGGGGCAGGCCTTCTTAGGCTCATTAAAGGCATCATTGCGTCATTTTTTGTGGCTAAAAGCTAGCCTTTTATTATGCAGTAAATGTTGTCATACTTAATCGGTTGCTTACGGTTTATTTGCATTCAAGGATTTTAGTTCAGAAAGGGCCAAATATTATTTACGTTGAAATCAACAGCTGAGCAAAAAAAAAGGATACATAAAAGACAAAACATTTCTTGTTTTTGTGAAAGGAGAAAAATTGAAAACCAATGGGCTGAAATTGAATGCGCCTTACATCAGATTCCTCTTCAGATACCGCAGCGTAGTTCGTTCGTTTGACTAAATTTTTCAGCCAAGTTCCCTCAGTAGCACTCCAGCGAACGCTGTTCATGTTGATGAGAAAATCCTGCTTTTACTCGGTCCATTCGTCGCCAATTAGTTTCCTACTGCCGAATCTGAATTGAATTGAATCATCGTAAAAAGAATGAAAATTTTATGAATTTAGTGGAGCGGTTGACCAATTTGCGAACATGTAATTCGAACTAAAACTCTTTGCGGAAATCAAGGAAAAATAATAGCTAAATCTACGTCCCAATAATTCACCGGCAATTAAAGAGATTGCTTTAAAATACATTTTGAGGTCATAGAAAAATGAGGGACCTTAGCCCAACAAAAATCGTAATAATTTTCAACCGAGAGGTACCATCAGAGTAATTAGGTTTATCACGAATGGATCACTCGTACGGTGATGAACAAATACATTGATGAACAAAAGTTTTGAGCTACGATTTCTTAACTATGGTTTACTAATTGAAGTTCGGAACTTGCCCATCACTCCTCTACTAATACCTACTCCTTGCTTTATCATATTCATTCCAATCGTTGAATCGTTGAACCATGATTAATCCCTGCGCTAATCCACATTTTTTGCAAGATATTTCGATGTCAAGGCATTTAGAAACGACAACCATGAAATTTTTCTGTATACAGTAGCTGCATGTATTTCTGAAACGCAAATTAAGATCGAGTAGAGTTTATCTCATTGTTTTCGCAGAGTTAGCTCATTCTTTTACACCCAGCGGAGTTTGACTGTTTGTAGCTCCCATGCTTAATGTGAATATGATCTCAAATTTTACTCGTTGGTAATCCCAAAACAACGACAGTATATATACTTTCTGTATTCTAGTTTTTAAAATAAGGCTTCAATCCGTCCATTCAAAGGCTCATTCGTAACTTACAAAGAACATGAAAGTTTTTGTAACAAATTGTACGTGCGTACGAGGTTTTAGTCTAACTAAATTTTTACAGACGATCCATGTTTTCTCGTTTGTACTCGGTAGGTTTCTGTAAAAGTTCATATAACTTCGTTTAACTTTTAATGCATTTTGTGCTGTACATGTGCGCATATTATTAAGAATAAGCCACATCATTGCAACAAAGACTCATGAACCCTCACGACAGAAAACGAAAAAGTTTTCGGTGAGAGGGTTTTTCGAATTGAAATTGAGTTACTATAAGAAAATGTGAACTAAAACGGCGATGGCCTTCAATTCTGAACAGACAAATCAAGACAAAGCAATTAGGCATGACTGGTAATTTAGCTCTAGAATACACTGAACTGAACACGTTCAAAAGTTAGAGTAAGGCATCACACAGCGCTCCATTGTAAAAGCATGTCGGTCCTTTAATTCGAAAAGAATCAAGAGTTGATGATTTAAATTTTGGTAAAACTCTATTGCCAGCAATATAGTCCAGTATTTTAGAAGTTTCCAGCAAACAGCCAACTCATGACGCATTTGAACTAAAATAACTAACACAGAAAAAGAAATCCCACTTACTCCACATGGTAATTTGAACGCAGAAACCAACAAATTCAAAATACTCGTCGAGTGAGTACTCCCAGTATTCATGCATTCGATGCAGTACCCTACAGCAACACATTCCAGTATTATTGTATCAGATAATAACTTCGAGCATTTTGCAACACGAGGGTACAAAAATTTTATGAATAAGAAAACTGAAGAGCTTATTGTACCGGTTCTTGAACAACGCCTCAAAAATTTGAGTTTTTCTTTTACAAGGAGGCCCTGGCAGCGCGATATCACAATGAAGGCTCAAACATTCGACGACTTTCCGCTTGGCTACGTATTTATGTTTCACTGTCATTGAATGGTCATGGGAGAATTTTTATCACTAGACGAACGACTGGCTGGACGCTTCGCTAGCTCGCGGCACCTTGAAGGGATTTCCCTGGCAGAGAAATTCGTCGAACTGAAGTTCGCATAGGAAAGAAATACCAGAGAGGTCACAAAAAAGGGTTACTTCGGTATGACAGGTCATAAATAATTTGCTTGGTGACGCACAATTAAATACTGGTGCCGCATGAAACATTATGAAAATAAGTAACAAATAATATTATGAGCATTAAAAATAATTATACGACACTTAGCAAGGATTCAATGAACGATTTAACTGCGGTAGCTCTTTCTGCGATTCCCTCTACACACAAGCAGTCGGAACACATCATAAAGTTGAAGATTGAAAGCATAATATGTTACAGTCAAACAACATGGTGACAACTAGGAAAACGATCATTTCTTTCAAAAGCCTTGTGATGCTCACAAGTTCTTACGCCAGGCCTAACTCGTCATGCACGAGTATATTTACACACCCTTGAATTACAAAAACACCAGAAAATAGGCACTCAATAACTGAAGCCTGAAAGTTACTAACCTTTTTTAAACGCCCGTCTCCTAAAGTGTGTGAAATATAAAAAATTACGAATGCAAATTCAGGTTCAAGAATTTCGCAATAATTGCATATCACTCACGTTAAGGGGCAGAAATGAGCTCACGATTTGCACGTGTGCTAAGTAAAAAATGAACTACACCACAAAAGCACAAAAATGGGATAACCAGTTATATAAACATAGGCAAAGTCCATGCTCGCAAAGTGAAAGACTTCAGGCTTTGATGATTTTTAGGAAGCAAACGAGAAAAACTGAAGTTTACTTTGAAATTTAGACAGTAGTTCCCCAAAATTTGAACAGTTCTCCTCTGGTGTTCTTCATGGCTCCTCAGCTCATCTCACTTCAATGTTGACTGTGTTCGGATTTCTCATAAATGCTTCCTTCTTACTACATTGTGCTCAAATCAAGCGAATGAACTATTGCCGAGAATAAAGCAGAGAATTAACACTATCAGCATTGACGCTTACATAGAATGGTACAATGATATTACCAGACTTTTCATTCAAGGAGCAGTAAAATATTTCCGAAAAATACCAAGTCTCAATCTATCTGACCATTAATCTCGAAAACGCTGAGGAAATTCAAATATCACTTCAAGCGAAACTTTTATTCGAATTAGGAAAAATCCTTTGTCAAGAGAAAGTGCGTAATTGAGGTAGTACCTCAAAAGTGCTGCTGAACAGCTCATCTCTCTTCGAAATAAGAAGCTAAGAAATTTATTCGTGAAATTTGATGGTGAACTTGACCGAGAATGTGTCGGTTACAGCCATCTTCGTCATTCTTAATAGGCACATCTCTCAAAATTGTGACTGCGATTCAAGCGATCGAGGGACACGCACATCGATCTCTAGGATTTGGGTATTTGCTCAAATTTCCTGGAAGTTGTTTATATGAAACGATGGTTTACTAACAAAAGTATAGCAAATGGTTATAAAGTTGTTGAAAATGAATTTTTGTTGACACACCGCACGAGAAAAATGTAGGACATAATTTGACATGTACCTATCGAAATCAACGATCACCCGAAGAAGGTTGCTTAGAATTCACACCAATCCCAAAGACAGAGGAGCTTGAGGTCAGCTACTTAGATTGATGGCGTTGGTCCCATGATGTTTGAAATGAATAATGAGTGGAATGAAATATAATCGATTACGAATCTTCGGTATGAAAACGCACTTAATTTTGCAATGTTCTCACGTGCATATTAAAAGCTGAGGATAAACTTCATCGATACAACAGAAGTTCATGAGACTTTATGAAAGAGATAGCCGGTACAAATTCAAACCAGATAATTTGAATAGAGAAAATTGGTCATTCAAATAAGTTAAATTTACTTAACAGAACTTTGTTCAATATGAGACGCAACATTGTAGAATATTCACGCAATGTCAGATTATTGATCGAAACTCAAAATATTTCATCAACAGTAAATCATTGAGTATATTGAACATAATAAATGACCTTAGATGTGGCCTAAATTTAATCTAATACTACTAATATCATTCATTTCATTTATTTCATACTATGGTCTAACATACACAAAGTGTTGCAAGCTTATATCTTGATTTTTGTTGTTGCTTGAGGCACTCTACGTAGAATTGTTTTTCGTATTTGTACTGAAGAAATCCCACAATGAAATGATAGCCAAGTGTTGCTTGGTTGGTCGGTCCTTCCGTCCGTCCGCCCATCCTAAACTAATAACGAGACTGTCAGCTAAGGCGGACGAATCAGTGATGGTGAAAAAAACATTGTTTCATATCAGAGTTACCCTAAATAAAAGGGCCTCTTAAGAATTTAGCATCATTTGACCCACCATTTTTGGCGGGCCGAGTCTACAAAAAGACATATTTTACAAGAAAGGAAAATGCGTCAGGAGCAATCGGTATAATAACATCAGAATTCACACAATATTAAAATTTACTAAGAATGTACACAGAAGTATTCACACATGCACATACATATGTATTATGTATGTAAATGCATACGTAATAGATACGCTTATCCAGCTTGCACTATTAAAACTTTAAGATATGTAACGAAAAACTGCACCCCCAATTCCAGATCTATATATACACATTCTTCACTCGAGATCAGCTAAATACAGCATGTTGAGAATACTTTTTTCATACTTTTCAAAAGGACAGGAAGAAACTCTGAAGTGAAGAGTGCCAAGCTCCACAGCTCGAGCGATACTGGAGCGAGCTTCGTTTCCTCACCCCTAATTTACACAGGTGGCAGCAACTGCAGCCTGAAATTAATGTGGGTTGTGCAAACTCCGACCACATCAATCTGGCCGTTTGGGGCACCTGACACGACACTCCAGAGGCCGCACAAGTGGACGCATGTGTGACCACGATCGTGAGTGGGCGACCGGGTGATCTTGTGTAGCAAAAATTTGACGTAACGAGGGTAAGAGATAAAACCGGTTTATTGAGTGAAAAGTAATTTATGAATGTAAAACCAACAATGGGTTTAGTACATTAAAAATTCATAGTAAGAGCTGGATGGTGCCTTGAAATAATGAAATGCGCGAAAGTTACACCTGCCATGGGATGTGTAGTAGATGTCCTGCAAGATAAATACGTTAGGAATACAAAAATTAACTTGCGAGTATTGAATTTTGTCTTACAAAGGAACCAAGCTCACATTATACATGTAACAACAGTCTGCGAGTTCAAGGAAACAATGAAGGAATAAAAGACGAACACTTCATCCTTTGTCAGAAAACGACGTAGAAAAAATTAACATAAAAGTAAACTCACGGTTCCTTGAAACGAATCAAAATTACCTGCAGGAAAGTATTCTGAAAATAGTTTTGAAACCTAACTACTTAAACAGAAATTAGATGAAGGCTTCGATGGAAAAATTGATGTCCTGTCCGAGAAGTCTAAGGGAATTAAAATACCTCAATTAACACCATTGTATCCTAAATTACAATTAAAACTACGAATAACATTAGCTTTACTGAAATTACTATGAGCCATAGAGACACTTGATGATAAATTTACCGAAAAAAAAAACAACATTCCTGAATATCCGGAATAACTCCTTAATTAATTCACAAATTCAGAAATGGGAGCTAAGATGCAGGTCCGAAAATACTTCGTCACTTCCATCAAGGTTAATCCTAAGGTAGTGTTTTTATCAATATTGTATCCACAAAATAACACGACTAACGAAGTCGACCAACTCAAAACGACGTGTGCCATCTATTTTAAATTCAAAACAAATTTTTACGGGGTACTACATACGTTAAAATCAATTTTCATTCCTAAACAAAGCAACGCACATAAATCCTGCAACTTTTGGTACATATACTTTTGCCGAACACAAGCAAAAAATCAAAAATCACACTGCGATCGCTAAACAGTTAATGAAAGTGAAAACAGCATTCAGCAACACCTTCCAGGGAGCTCAAAGCAGACAAAACTAAAAAGCTCACTAAAGAACTAAATGTCGAAGGTGTAAAGCACAACAGAAAGTGAAAACTTCATTATGCAAGTGGCACTGGGCGACGGAGGCCATAAGGGAGGATAGGATTGGTGCCCGAGTGGTGAAAGCTGCGTCCAGTCGACTGTGCTGGAGCAAAGATTCTTGCCGCCGCTTGTAGCGCAGCTAATTTTGCGATCATGGACACCATTTCTGTATATGACAGCGAGGTCAAATTACAACACCAATTATGAAAACTCGTCTGTTCACTGGTTATCAACAAATTCAGTCGCCTCAAATCATCATGCAGGTTAAAAATTCGAGAACGCGATGAAATATTCAACAAACGAATTTCGCTTTTTATTGAAGTTCATCAAAAATGGCAAACTCACATTTTTTGCGTAACTTGAGTGTTGTAGGTCTTCTATTACAACTTTGTAAATACACTGCTCTGAATATACTTACAAGAAAAAATGTATCCTTGCAAAAATTATATCTTTTAAAATATATGATCTATACATTACTCATACGTGCATGATAATATTCTTACTGTGTAAAATATGGGTCAACTTTTTTAACGAAATTCAAATTTTACAGTAAGTAAGTGCAATACGATACTTTTACCGGGCGCAACAACGCTTTGATAAAACCTAGAATGACATATCATGAAATAGAAAAGATCGTTGTATGAAATAACCAACTACTCTACGTAGCTTTCAGGAGTTTGCTTATAAGCCACATAAACTTGTTTTATTCGATGAGGCTTTAACGAATGCATCGAGATGCAGTCTCAGCAGTAATACTAGAAAGCACATTATAAAAACTAAAAGATTTCATTTGTGGGGCCTCGAGGTCGGGCAACTCTTAATATTTTGTTGTACATAAATGTATGGACAAAACGCTGCAGTAAATATGCTTTAAAATACAGGACTGACACATTTAGTGTAATTAATTTTTTGACTAACCTAAGTTATCTAAATGGCGAAGATCATAATTTTTCTTTTAAGTGAAATTGCAAGAGCTCACAATGTAGTGGACAATAAAGGAAATTGAGGTGTATGGTGGCTGACGAGCCCGACTAGTCAGTAGCGGGAGAGTACGAGAAAAGGCAGGAAATAAAAAATGATGGATACTCAAAAAGAAAGAAGAATAAAAGAGGTAATGAATAAAGATCCAATGGTAAAAAACGAGCAAGAGAGGGTGAAGATAACAAACATTTATTGAAATGATTTTTCAAAAAATACACCGTGACAGCGAGGAAAAACAAGTGAAAAGAGATATCAAAGACTTAATAGAACTCTACAGTAACTGAAAGAGCAAGGAAATTAGGTAAGAGGAAAAAGGAGGACGGATTGCCATGAAAATAATAACAAACACCAAATTAAAGGAATAATAAACAAGTCTCGCGAATGACAGGAAGCAAAAATCGAAACTGAAGCAATCAGAATAAATTGAGTCCACGTTTAGAGGAGGCGCACATTTCATAATCATGTCCTCGTTAACTACGTCGGTACTCGGATGAGTTGATAGCTCACTCGAAATCACCACTCGAGGGCACAGCAGATGACGGATGCCCTTGGGCGAGGGAGCTATACGCTTCAAGCTGAGAGATCACCTGAGGGCACGTGTCGTAATCTGATTGTACGCATTATAAGTCGTCCCTATGGCAGAGCGAGAATGTAATCTCTAATGAGAGACCGATTACGAGTCTTCAGTAATTATAGAGTAACTCGAATGACAAACCGACGTGGTTGGTTCCGGAGCGACACATGCTAATACGATGAGAATATAGGATGACATGAGAGCAATGAATATTTGTATTAAACGTTCTGGTGTTTAAATTGCGCAAGAGTATTATGCTATGAGGATAAGAGTCATAATTTTTCAAGATATGAGCCACATTAAAATAGAATATCTACTGAAGAGAATTTACAACACGGAGGAGAAAATCGGTCTATAAAAATGCAGCAATATTTTAATTCATTAAATATTTTTTTGCAACTGTTGCTTGACAATCTATACATAAGCTAAAGGAACAAACAATTAGTCACCTACTTCTATTATGGTGTAGGACCTCCACGTGCATGAATAAGGGTGGCAATTCTGTGGGTATTGAGTCTGCAAGTGTTCTAATATAAAACTAGCCGATTTTAAACCACTTTTCCATCAGCTGATTTCGTAATGCTTCCTAGGTACCTGGAGGATCTTCTCGACGGCTAATTTGACGTTCTAGGTGATCTCACATTTTTTCTATTGGGTTCATATCTGGGGACTCAAATGGCCAATTTAAGTGCCTGACATATCCTTAATGACTGTCAAGCCAATTAATGATAATCTAGCTCTATGCAACTGACAGTCATCAACCCGAAACATAAGCAAAGCAATATGCCTTTCTTTTTTTAGGTATTGTTCAAGGAGTAAAAGTTGGCCAACTACCAGCTCATTGTAGCCATGCTAATTCAGTATGATGAACACCGCAACTAAAGGACCCACTTCTGCGTACTTGAAACAGCACCAGAACATGACAGACCTTCTTCTTCCGTGTATTGCCACAAGCACACAGGCTTCGTGGAAGGCTTCATGAGCCCTTCTATGAACACGACGACGGGCATCATTGCTACAGAGATAGAATCGTGATTCATCTCACCTCATGACACTTTTCTACTCTTCTACAGTCTCGTGTGTGTTTTATTTTGCCTAATTTAAGGAACCCTATAATGGTAACCTCGGGTTTCTTATACGCAGTAACTTGCCTTCCATTTTTCTTACTGATTTAAGTCTAAGAGTCTCTCCTTCACGTACCCTTAGATTTAGGGTTCCCATTTCAGGGTTAAACGGGTAGTCGTGTGGACAGGAGTTAATATCGGCCGTTCGCGAGCCCCTCTGCTCCATATATCCATTGTTTGGAGTTCCCTACGAATAGTTCGGTCAGAAACAACAAAAGAAGGGTCATCATTAACATTTTACAGTGTTCAATTCTTGATGCAAAGCGACTCCGGTCAACAATTTGGGACAAATGGAGGCGGTCATTATCGGTTAGAACTTTCTTCTGATCACAATTTGCATTGAATAACCTTATGATGCACCAAATTGTTTCCATTGTTGGTCGACCCGTATAACAGTGAGGCACGAAATAGCAGCGAATTCCCCTACTTACTTTATATAGTACCCCAAAGCCCGACCAAGTGCAATAGCTCTTTTTTGCCAAACCGAGACGTCTTGCCTTCGTCCCGTAGTTGTGGAGCAACTAAGAAATAACTCTATACCTTGCTAGCTCTGGCTGAAGGCTGATGTCTATTCAGTACTTGAATATAATCTAAATTTCGATTGCAGCTTTGAAAACCGATTGATAAACGTAGTAAATAACTGGAGTTCGAAAAACAATAGGTGATCAATTCATCGTCTCAGGAGTTTATTAACAGAAAGTCTTGCTCCTCAAGATAATCTGAAGGTTGCCGACAAATTAAGACTTGAGTTGAAATACGTTAGAAGTAGATTAAAACTCATTGTGAGCGCCGCACCCCAAAGTTGTGGAAGTTGCGGGGATTTGTGTCAGAAATATCAGAAGATTATCATGTACTTCGATTTCAAAAAGTGGGTCAAAAATACATTTGAAATGTACAAATGATTTAGCATCATAATTGTTGAATGTAAGAAATATGTTCTAACCAGTGAAAAAGCAATATTTAATACTGGATCATAAATTACAGGAGATATTTGTCGAAGAAGTTTTGATCAAATATTTTGTGAAATGTAGCGCGGTTCGAGCTAAGAACCAGTTTACCACAATGGATGATAAAACTCGTCACGAATTTGTAGCAGAGCAACCAGAGGCGAGAGTGAGAGTGGACATGAGGTTTCGGAATATCTTTCGGCTGAAAGTAAGGAACTCAAACAGCGCTTTCGATCACCGTCCCCCCAGAGCGAGCGCCAAAAATACGCCAGTCACACTTTCCCTGCGTGCCGCCGCGCTGCCGCCACCGGCCGCTGGAACTACTTGGACCCTATGTAGATGACTGTGGAGTTTGTGGGTCCGTAATGACGAATAAAAGTTGTATGCTAGTTTGGACATTTCATAGTTATGGGGTTTTTAATGCCCATTTTGACGAACAAAAGGGGCTAGCTTGTTTGGACATTTCATATTGACGTACAAAAGTTGCATGCTAGATCAGACACCCCATGAATATGGTGTTTTTCAAGTCCATAATGACGCACAAAATTTGAATGTTAGCTTGAGCACATGATATACATATCTGGAACTTTTCATGTCAATATTACTCAAGAAAGGCTGCATAGTAGTTCTGATATTTTGTCCATACCAACTTCAGACGAACATTCTGAAAAATACCAACACGGTTTTGCGTTTGCGGTAGGCACGAAAGAGACAAACATAGAAACGAACAGCGAACGCAAAAAAAAAGTTTCTAACACGAAAGCAGATACTCTAGAAGCATGTAAATAATCTTGAAGATGCCTTCTTACATAGTAGACCTATATTCAAATTCAAGGAAGACTACATGTGAAAATATTAAACCATTCAAATAAAATCTATTCGTTGTCGTAGATTCAAATATTCAGCCTAATGGGTTTAATTCCATACACAACTTGGAAGGTTTGAAGATCTTTAATCATTCACGACTAAAATGAGTATTTTCTGAGATTATAAAAAATCGTGCAATTTATATTGCAAGGGTAGAAGCGCTACATTATAAAATACAGTTATATGGATGTTAGAAGCGTGCGCATAACGATGGGCACGTATACCAAAATACCGTAATTGCGCACATTAACCTTGAACTCTTCAAAGACGAGCGAACTTTTAACGCTGCTAAAATATAACCTACTCTACCGCACCACGATAAATCCCCTGGAAGTATCAAAACAAGTTCATGGCATCGTAACATATCGACGAGATTGAATTTTTTGCTAAAAGGCGCTAGTTTCATGAGTTCAAAGACACGCCCCGCCCTCCAGCCATAAAGTTCGCACTGGACGCGCAGCACACGATATCCGTTCACTACGTTCATCTTTTTTGCAAGTTCGTCAAGAACGAGTTTTTGCGGCGCGAAGAGAAGACTTGTCCGATGGTCGCTGCGGCGTTACCAGATCGAACCAACCAACTCTCTCTGGAATGAGATCTCTAACCTTTATTCAATCCGAGGTGGTAGACATCCGAAAATTATTATTTTGGGGCGTCGATGCTGATGTGAACTGCCAGTGAGAGATTCGCAGTAGATCTTCTTTGACTTTCTGGATTTTCGAGGCGTTGGACGTATGAACGAGGGCAAAAAGTAAGGCTTTTACTCTCTTCACACGGTGCTTAGGAAACCATATCATTAACAATTTAGTGTTGATTAAATTTTGCACATTTTGATACGCGGATTTTATCCAACATTCCTGTTTAATTAGTCACAAAATGATTGAATAAATAATAAATATGCGAATGTTCTATATAACTTGCATACGTATAAAATTAGTTTTCAAAAATTGTTCCCCCATGAGCGAGAGTATCTAGCAATGTGAGATAATTGTTCGCAGGACTCATGAAATGTACATTTTTAATGTACTAAATAATTTAGCGTTCTTATACAATTAGAAACAAAACAGCAAGTCTTGACTCCCAGTTGCTCATGAAAAATAAACAATAATAATGTTATCATTATACCTGCACTGTAGATGAGCCACAGACGCATGCGAAACTCTGCATACATAACTCAAACCCTTGCTTATGAACCTGAAAGTTTTCATCAAAACATAACCTGATTGAGTTCCATTCTGCAGACGCGAGTCAGTTGGAGTCATCAGACAATGCTGGACTTGAGCTTTTATTTTAGCTTTCATTCAAAGTATCTGGCTATATATTTTTGGAGCCGCCGGTAAAATAAAAAGCCGAACACGTCTGAGCAATGTAAAGAACACGTCTGAGCAATGTTAAGTTGAGCGTTTTAGACGCCTGTGAGGCAAGGCTAACCAGCTCATTCTGCTCATGTAGGAAGAATTTTATACGTTGAATTTAACAGTATTTTCAGGGCCACGTCGCACAACTTTGGTAAAACTGATAGAAGGTTTTAGAGGTGAAGTAAAGTAAAATATAAAAAAGTTTGTCAAGAGATGGAAATGTACGCTGATTTAGAGTGCATTAACGATACATTTTATTCGAAAATGTTCAGAAATGAACCATTCTTTACATAGACGTTCACAAATTTTTGTCCTGAGAACAGTGACATCGTCAGGCCACCAACGCGTAAGGTGACGGCTCTGTTACTCGGGGTACATCTTCTAAATATTTTAATTTGAGTTATCCTAAGCGATTGTTCGCTAGATATCGTGAGGCTAAAAATTTGGTGGGAGTTCATTTCTTCAAGATTATGGTTTTGAAAGTAGCGCGTATCCTAATTCTACACGAAAAAAAATTCAAACAAACTTTCACCCATGAGGTTGTACCAGAAAGAAGCACTGAAGTTTAGAACAATCGCATTGATCTTATATCTAAGGATTATAACTGCAAATAAGAGATGCGAAATAAGAAGTAAAACCCATTGTAGCTTCAACTCACCGCGTTTGTCGGCATGATGAAGCGATCAGTTTTAGCGATGAAAGAGATCTCAAAGGCCGTCGAGGAAACACGAAAACACACAGATGATAAAGAAAAACAACAGGTCTGCTGTACTCGAAGTTTAAAAGGCGTGTGGTAGTACACAAGAACAATTCAAATTAATATTACCGCGAGTCAACAGGGGACATGAAACCACGACTTCAGCGCTTAATGAAAAATCGCTACTGTGTTTCTGAGGCCGTGATCGTGATTTGCGAATGTATTGAAAACTCAATTGATATTACGCTCGAGATCTGTTCAGGTGTCCGAGCCACAGACGCATTCTCTACCACTTCTTCCCCACACGGCGACCCAGCCTCGACTGGCGGTCGGTCACCAGAGCGGCAGGCAGGGAAGCCCCTCCACGCCGTCCTATGCAGCCCGGGCGTCGCGGCGGCTGGAATACGGAGATGAGTACCCTCGATTAGCACGGCCGTACCTCGATTAGCACTGCAGTACCTCGATTAGCACGGCAGTACCTCGATTAGCACGGCAGGACCTGGATTAGCACCGCAGTACCTCGATTAGCACCGCAGTACCTCAACTAGCACTGCAGTACCTCGATTAGCACTGCAGTACCTTGATTAGCACCGCAGTACCTCAATTAGCACGACAGTACCTCGATTAGCACTGCAGTACTTCGATTAGCCTGGCAGTACCTCAATTAGCACTGCAGTACCTCAATTAGCACGACAGTACCTCGATTAGCACTGCAGTACTTCGATTAGCCTGGTAGTATCTCAACTAGCACTGCAGTACCTCAATTAGCACTGCAGTACCTCAATTAGCACGGCAGTACCTCGATTAGCACTGCAGTACTTCAATTAGCACAGCAGTACCTCAATTAGCAAAGCAAAACCTCAATTAGCACAGCAGTACCTCACTTAGCACAGCAGTACTTCAATTAGCACAGCAGTACCTCAATTAGAACTGCAGTACCTCATTAAGCACGGCAGTGCCTCGATTAGCACTGCAGTATCTCAATTAGCATGACAGTATCTCGATTAGCACGGAAGCACCTCAATTAGCACGGCAGTACCTCGATTAGCACTGCAGTACCTCAATTAGCACGGCAGTACCTCGATTAGCACTACAGTACCTCAATTAGAACTGCAGTACCTCAATTAGCACTGCAGTGCCTCAATTAGCATGGCAGTACCTCAATTAGCACGGCAGTACCTCTATTAGCACTGCAGTGCCTCAATTAGCATGGAAGTACCCCAATTAGCATGGCAGTACCCCAATTATCATGGCAGTATCTCAATTAGCAGTGCAGTGCTTCAATTAGCATGGCAGTACCCCAATTAGCACGGCAGTACCTCAATTAGAACGGCAGAACCTCAATTAGCACCGCAGTATCTCAATTAGCACGGCAGTACCTCAATTAGCACGGAAGCACCTTAAATAGTACTACAGAACATCAATTAGAGTGGCAGTACCTCGATTTGGGTAGCAGTACCTCGATTTGGGTAGCAGTACCTCGATTTGGGTAGCTGTACCTCAATTTGGGTAGCATTACTTCAATGAACGCAGCAGTACCTCATTTAAGGTGACAGCCCCTCAATGAGCGCGGCAGTGCCTCAATTAGGGTGGCAGTACCTCTACTACTGCGGCAGGAACTGGGTGGATTTTATTAACGAAGGAGTGAGTTCGTTTAATTAATGGGTTTTCTTGCAGGAGTAACTCTGATTGGGTGTACAGGTACCGGCCGGTTGTGATAGATTTGTGGGTGTTGGAGCCATCTAAATTAGAAGTGCATTGATTAATGTAAGTTAAAGTGTACAGCAGAAAAAGTGCACTAAAAAGCTCGTCTCACTGAGCGAATGAGCAAAACTCAAAAGCAAGACTCACTGAATGCGAGAGAATATAACTGCGTAGTAAATTAAAACTGAAGCAAAACATGGTAACAATTATTTAAGATTTGATTGTGCAATCCGGATTAAAATGTATCATTGGAATGTATCATAAGCCGAGATGAAAGTATAATAATTTCAAGCGTGCGATGATAACGTGCAAAAAATGAGCTTACATTTACTGAATATGAGACCGGAAAAACGCTTCCCCATGACGATCTCAGCTCTTTTATTGATAATTGACACAAGCGAAAGCTCTCGCAGCAGCAACAGAAGTCTAGGCTTCCCATCCAAGCAAATGTATTCATCACGCTTCAGGAAAACTTGCCTCCAGTCAGATGTGATGATGAGCTACGCCTAGCTGAACATTTCAAGATTCATTAAATGAATTCATCTACCGTCGTAAGTCTCACGGAAACAAAAGCACACGATTTATTAATGCGCACAAACCTATACGGGAAAACAAATTTCCATACAATAGCTTGAATAATTTGGTTGAGAAACGCAGTTTTATCCTTTGTTTGCATTGTTAGTTGATGCACCAATTTGGCTGCCTTACATCTCGCTCCAATTAACACAGGCAAGGAGCAGGGAGCTGAGCAAAGCTGGCCCGGCGCCTCCCACATCGGCGTAGGTGGGAGAAACGGGTACCGAACGGCACGGCTGAGGCGCACTCTGTCGTAATGCGGGTCCGAAAACAGACTCCTAGAGTATATAATAATATGCCAAGCTTACATATTTTTTGCGAAACCATTAACCTACGCACAGGAGGAATGAGAAGAATATTCATGAGTCCTGAACTTCGGTTACGTATTCCTATTTAAATCAGAGGATCTATTTCAGAAGAGGTAGTCCTTTAAAATGATATAGAAATTACACGCAAAAAACTACATTACTTCACATGAGATTTACTAACATTTTGACGGCCTGAGAACACTAGCCGTCAAAATAAGTGTAGAATTAATCATATCGCGTCGGAACCCTCACTTCCGGGTTACACCTTCCAACTGCTTTTCTTCCAGGTGCTATTTTTCAATTCTCCCTGGAATAATAATAACAATATCATCGCGTTGACACAGAACAAACCAAGCAGAAAAATGTTCATACCAGCAAAGCCTCCACATTTCTGCCCAATATTAGCGCATCCTCATGTTGACAGCATTTCGAGTATCCAGGATACGAGCTTGCACGAAATCCACCTTCACGAGGGGCGCGGCACTGCGCTGCCCACACTTGCTGTAGGAGCTCATAAAAGAAGAACCCTATTACTAATGTCAGAACTATGACACTTGGTAAATTTTTACACCATGAGTGTAGATAGATTGAAAAATAAAATTTATAGTATTAGGAAACTGCAGCGAATAATAATACGAACAGAGATAAAAAAATTGCAGGCAGTACCCAAATCAAGGTACAAGATTAAGCTAACAAAGCTATAATAACGTAAAAGCCAAGGCTTTATAGAATAGTTTATCTGAAAAACTGTTAGTCTCTAATTTTTCCACGAAATTCTTGGTAGCTCCAATTTTGTTTCAGTATTCATTTTTCTATAATTTTAATTTTTACGCTATTTGTCACTGAGCCCGAGACACCTTCCAGAACTTCTCAGCCTCCTGGAAATCCCTTAACCCCTTTATCCATCTTTTACTCACTTGCGTTAATTCAAGGGGAGAAACATCATATTCATCAACGCAAAAAGCGCCTCCAAAAGATGTATGTGTCCGTTTTGACTCTCCAAAAATATGATGTTCAAACTTATTTGAAAATTGTTATTTTCGATGAGTCCGTGAGACGCGTTACGTGCTGTAAGCTGCACACAACTGGCTGTTCGGGGCTTGCTGCGACTCACAGGTCTCGTGAGAAGTTCTAGGGTATTTTGTAGTGTCTTAATATCATTACTTTTAGGCTACAGAGTATTCCGAGAGTTTCCAATCTTTCCTAGTATGGCGATGATAATTTCAAGAAGTACAAACACGATTATTGAAAGTAGTCAATCCTAATAACTTACTGGGTTGTTGTGGGCAGCACGAATGATAATGATCAAAACTGAACTGAAATGATAACGCTAAAAATGATTCGTTTGTGAACGACTATTTGAAACGTGTGATGTTTAGAACAAATGACGTCGATGCTAAAAAAGTACTGGGGAACGAGTAAGAGGAAAGAAAAAACAAATACATGGAGTCCACAGCCCTAGCGATGACTAAAGAAATCCATTTGACTACTCTTATCAAGTGGAGCAAACAGTACCTGCACATGTTGAGGTGGTCTGACCTGGACCGAGTTTAAACTAGCTCTAGCGAACTCTTTCCGACCCAAAAGCAATTTTTTATTACATTTAAGTATTCTTTCACGATTTTCAGATTAGAGTAAAACGTGAATATACACTATTCAATGCACAACTGACTTATTTTAGAGAAATAACTACTGAGGGTATAATTAAAAAGGGCATAAGTTTCCTCGGCGAGGTTTTGTGGTGTGACGTCAGGCTGTGACACCACCACCTGCCTACGTGAGTTCAGGCCAGGGCGCGTAGGGGTGAAGGCTACACCAGGTACTGACACGGTCACACGTGTACGTGCCTTACGAGTGAACTAATAGTTTTAAAATTAGTCTCAAGCGACTCGAATCTATTGACTTTTCAAATTAGAAATCGGGGGACAAATGTTAATAAAGAGCGTCAGTTGAAGGTTTCATTTCGTTAGACAGAAATTCAATCACACTTTCGATGTTCACATGTTTACAGAATTTACTTTAGATGAATGGTATCCAATAATTGAAAAGGAGTAAATAAGTCAAATCATGATAAATTTGTACCTGATAGTTTTGATATTTTCGGGGTTGTACTTGTACTTCAGGGGATTGGGTTGTAAGTCAACCTACGACGATGATCTACATGTTGTTTAAAGGTTTTTAACAACTTAAACGTTTTACCGAATTCATGTCATACAGCACCTCTGATCAATCATTAATGAAATTGGTTGAAAAAACAAAATTTCGCGATTTCTTTTCATTAATTATTATCAAACTCTTAATTTCAGTTCCAAAATGGAATCCATTCACATGAAAGCAGGTCCGAGCCCGACGCCTGAAGCTAGCAGAGGCCCGTTCAAATGTTTCATCGCATAGGACGAGACCGTTGCTATTGAACAAAATGTAATTTTCACTCCACGATTACAAAAACCCAATATTGAAATTTGTCTTTTCATCACTGTTGTAATTAACTTTATGAGGATCAGGAAACATCTTTATGAAGCACAATCTTTGCTTTTAGAGCAATCTCATTACCTATTTCACTTCTCGGTGCCATCGCTGCTTACGTATCAAAGCTAATAGAATTCTTCTCATCTTAAAATCTCACAGCTGTGACATGTAGAGCTGGCCTCTTGCAACTACGTTCTAAAATACACAATTTTTACACATGCCTCGCGTAACATACTTATATTCTTTAGGCGTATTACGTAGCAATTCACTATTGTCATGTAGGTGTATTATGAAATGCATTTGCCTCCCACAAGTGTATTATGAAATTCACATACTTCCAGCAAGTGTACTATGAAATTCCCAGGCCTCCTGTAAGTATGTTATGAAATACACTGGCCTCTTTTGTGTACATTATGAAATATACTGACCTCCTGTGAACACATTATGAACTATGCTGGAATCCTGAGTGAACATTATGAACTGCACTGGTTTCCTGTGTGTACATCATGCAATATACTGGCCTCCTGTGAGTACATTATAAGCTAGACTGCCCTCCTGAGTGTACATTATGAGCTACACTGGCCTCCTGTGTGTACATTATGAGCTACACTGGCCTCCTGAGTGTACATTATGAGCTACACTGGCCTCCTATGTGTACATTATGAGCTACACTGGCCTCCTGTGTGTACATTACGTGCTACACCGCCTCGCTGAGGTGGGCAACACGTTCTCCTGCCCTGCACGTAGCCCGCGAGGCACCGGTCGCGGCCACAAAGCCTTTACAAGCGCCGCACAACTCTTTTACCTAACGTCGAGTTCCAGAGCCAAGAATCCTGTTTGACGACAGTTTAGCATTACTTGGAAAATTATTTAACTAGCATTGTAACCTTAAAATATACATTCAATGTTCTAACCGCACCTGAAACATGCTTGCCGGAATATCTTTCAGTGTAATACTAAAACTCTGATCATCACGTTCGCAGCCGTGTACATACACTCTTCTGCAATATCATCGGGCAGAAATTCAAAACTCATCTCTCTGTAATTAAATAAGCGTTTCCCATCATTTCATGGTTACGGTTCGTTGGGACTAAAGGGAATGAATTATTTTCTTTGACTTCGGATCATTGTTTGGAAATAAAAAAGAATTATCGAGACTTTAACGAGACATCGGGCTCGAACGGGACTTTAAAAGAGACTCTACAGGTTGCGGGTGTTCAAGGAATTTTGATATTATCTAGAAAATTGAAAAATTCACGTAAATATTGTCGAGAATTTTATTTTCCGAAGACTCAATCAAAGACAATTTTTTGGGCTGAGCTTCCGGCAAAATATGCTCTTGCTGCCATCAGAGCAATGGATTTCGAAACACAGCGATTGAAGTGGCTACACAGCATATCATCAATACCGTTAATTAATAAATTAATTTTTTCGATTTCTCCCATAATTAGGGCTATAAAAGTAGATTAATTTTGAGCACAGGGACGGGATAATCACCAAGACGTTCAATATCTTACAAAATAATTAATAATTTTACTAAAATTTAAAGAACATTGAGAAGACATCTTCGGGAACAGCCGTTCTAGTAACAGTCACTTTTAAGAGAGTTCATTTTAGCTCCAACTTACATAAGCCTACCATTTGAGCAGTTAACAATTGTAATAACAGTCCTTCTTGCTCATACGTACAAATGTGCGAAAGTTTGTGTACAGTTCAAATAAATATGCATTGCAGAGGTACACGCTGGCGCCTCCCGCATGGAGTATGCAACACATACACACGACTCCGAAACTATTGTCAGTAAGTTTGTGTTTCCGGCAATCATGCACACGTCTAAACTCAGACAATCGCAAGAAGCACGGAGTAACACACAGTTAAAGTTATGACATAGTTTAAATTAACAACTTGCTGTCATTCAGATAGAATATCACAATTCAAAAGCTTCTTACAATTACGTCACTGCTCATCCCTCACTGATATGTCATCACTCGTCTCTCAAGACTCGTCTCACATAAACACGCCACGACTCGTCCCTCGCAAACACGCAAGGACTCATCCCTCACAAACACATCACGACTCGTCCTTCACAAACACGTCGCAACTCGTCCCTCACAAACACGTCACGA
>VOMN01036048.1:0-44819 GCA_014899125.1 Orchestia grillus
TGTAGTTGCAATTCGTAGCGAGAAAGTTTTAGACTTGTTTTAGATATGTATTTACATATATGGGTATATACATATCTAATATGTATTTACATATGTATATACATATATGGGTAGCTCTATACCGTCGATGTCAACTTTCGTGCTCGTGCGGCGCACGCTGCGTGTGTGTGGCATCTTCTTGATTGCTGCTTAGACCGCCCCCTGCAGCTAGACTTGCACTGCGTCTTCGATGGCCGTTAGCGTACTTAACAGAAAATCTGTTTGCCATATTTTCCTCAGATGGGCTTAGAGTAATCATTCCGATTTATAAATTTGATAATGTTCTGAATCTGATAATTGAATTTGCTGTATGCCTACTAGTGTAAGCTTGACAGGTGTTAATCTATCAATAATTTCCCTTCATCTCGACCGCTCAATGACGAAACTGTTTCATGTCTATAAATCAATGTAGCTCCTCAAACATGTTAAATAAACTCATATTATGTTCAGTTCTCTGATTAAAATAGTGTCAACCACTACAAGAGTAGTAGTGAGAATGTGGCTAAAATTCATCAAAAAACGTAAAATTCATCATCCTAATCGGTAATTTTTAGCTCTTAGTTTATAAATGGAAATATGTAATCCAACATGTATCATTTGATTTTAAATTTCATTCCTTATTCATATTTCTGTTCTCCTCCTCGTTTACCTCTTTATAAGGAATGTATTTTATTTATTTGTTCGTTGTTTTAACTCATAACACTTGCCATTAGATTGTCGCGTGTCTAATATACAGGATGTCTAAAAAAAATGTATATCTCACTTTTAAGTGCTAATAAAATTGACCCCAATGTACCGATTTTATCATACTTGGTCTAATTGGATGCAGAAATTTATTCTGCACCACATTGATGCAGAAATGTTGAAAATTGAAAAAGCTTTACATTTGAAAAAAAATATTTCTTTGGCACATCATCCATTTTTGGATTTTCTGGAATCATTTCTGAAATAATATTAACATTTCTTGAGTTCTAGCACTTCTTTTTTTCCACTTCTTATCTGGTTCAAATCGAGCTCAGTTCCTTCTTCATTGGATTTGCGTACAATACGATACAAGGTTAATTTAGTTGGAGACGCTCTTCCACGAAAAGATTCTGGAAATTATTGGCACACTTTTTGGTAGCTTTTGTTGATTGTAGGAGAAGCGAAATTTGGCTGAAATTCATTCGATTTTCATTAATTGGTTTCAACGAAGTAAAGTAGCTCTTAACTAGAAAAATTCGCTGCTTCTTTGTTAGCTGCATCTTGAAGGGATTGGAAAAGCCTAGGTAAAAATATTTCCAAACAGATTACAACACATGAGATCCAGTATCATACCTACAGTTATTCTTAAAATTTAAATTTCATTATGAATTAGAGTCTCCTCGGATTCCGGACAAAATCCCTTTCGAGTCGTCACCACATTAATATTTTCTAAATACAAAGCTTTTTTTAATTTAATGAAGAGACATGAGTGAAAATTGTTTCGAAAAAACTTTTGTTCCAGGATCATATGCCTTGACGCTCGATGATCTCCATTAACGGGTTTAATATTCCCTTGACTCATCAGCCTTATTTGCCAGACTCGAGTCCTGGAAGATTTCCCAAGAATATTCACCTCAAGGGACGCCATGTTAGGTCAGTGGAGAGTGCTGAAAAAGCTGTAACCGACCATCCTAAGGCTCGATCACTCTCTGAGTTCGAGGAATGTAATGAAGAGAAGAAAGCCCGTCCCAACTCGAGTGGCTTTCGTAAGCAGTTAGTTTACCAGTGATGATTTGAAATTCTAGTTTCAATTGAACAATAAAGTTGGAGAACATCAATCGTATTACTTTATTTATTGGCACATTTCGTGTGTGTTCCTTTCTTCTGCATTCATGTAACTTTTCTTTCTCTGTCTTTGAATCTACCTCCGACGAGAACATTCTCTCTCTCTTGCACTGTTGTGTTTTTTCTTCTCTTTTGCATTCTTTCTGTTTTAGTTTGAAATGTTCAGTCTTAATTTAGTTCTTAAATTCTCCCGTGTACATCTTTCCTCGTTTTACTGACCCTCTTGAGCATTTTAAGGCCATTTATACGAGTTCAACAGATTCGAAAATATAAATCGGTTTGAATTCTTGAAAAGTTTCTATTCCACAACTTTTTTATAAGAAAATTATAGTTGATGTATTAAACAGCCGTTCCTAGGATACAGAGTTGAAATGAAATTTGTGGCTGATTTTATATGCTCCAAATTTTTCAATATTTATTCATCACAAAGACACGGGGTGACACACGGGAGAAAAAATGAATGTACAAGCGTATTAATATTTAGATACTATACTCTATATCTATGATTATACACAGACATGGAAAATAGAGAACTACTTAAAAACTGTGAGCTTAATCTTATTCTGTATTTCCTATGTTTCTATCGTGGCTAAAAAAAATCTTCAGCTGTTATCCATATTTTTGTTCCAAGCACATGCAAAAGTTGAAGCTATGTATTCCCTTGTTGGTGACTTCTTCGGCTGTCGCCAGTGCACCGAAACCGACTTTGCTATTGGGAGTGACATGGGGTGGGAAATTCTTTTTTTAAATTCGTCACACAACCTGATAACATTGTCGGAATAGATTATAATTGAGAAAAATATCAAGTAGATGAGGCAAATTGCATGTATTTCTATTATCAAACTTTTATTCTGATACTAGACCCTCCGTAACCCTTTTGGTCACTAGCTGTCCCAACACATTTTTTTATTTTCTACCCATTCCATTTAGCATGTTTGCGACGAGTTGCGGTATAGTTGTTTTCCCTATCTGAACTCTGTGAGCTCCCCAATGGTACAGAGAGAAACGAATTTAAAAACGGAAGTGTTGACCCATTTTGTATTCGTGATATCGTTCAAAAGTTCCGTTTAAAGGCGTTAATGATTCAAACCTTTTTAAGTTTCGTTCGAGCCTCTAATAACTCTTTTTAATTTTCTAGTAAATATCTAAAGCCAAATAAAATAACCGATTCACGATATCCTAATGACTTGTAACAGTGTACTCGTATGATGAAAAAACCTTGTTTAATTACTAAGAGATGACAGTCTTCATTTTGGTGTTAATGGGTAGGAATTTTTTTCCGAGTTCCAGAACTCTATTTCAAAAGATTTTGGAAGAACAAAGAATACTAAATTTTCCGATATTTTTAAAGCATGGGTAAATTTTTTGACATACACGAGTTACAATACGTTTTATTTAACCAAAATTTAACACGTTGACTCCGATTCTCCACACAGGTAAAATTACATGACGACAAATGTCTCTACTGTGAATTTAAAAATGAAGGATTTTGGTTTCACAAATTTGGTTACTCAATTAATTTTCTTTCTAATCAGAACTTGCTTATTCGATTGATGAACACAAATTTGAAGAAAACTCGAAAATTTGTTTTTATTCATGATAGATCTTTGCTTACATTAGGTTAGGTTAGATGATCACGTATACCATATATGACCCACTTCGGAGTCAACGTGTTAAGCATCTCAATGGTAAGGGTTCTCATGACGACAAAGGTGTAATCCAAGAGTAATGAAATCAGTGGCGGCTACAGATAAACTAATGGCAAAGTGAAACAAACTTTACTAAAACAAAGTCATTGCGAAAAGGCCTACATTTATCTTTGCGTGGAATATCAAGGCACTATATGATCAACAGCGCAGTATTACAGCTATGTACATTCTCGGGCGTGCTACACCGATTACATAGTACATAACTTGAAGCGTTTGCGCGTGCACAAGGAAAGACTTGCCAATGCTCTGGTACCTCCGTTCTACTTCTGGTCACCGTTATTGCCTACACTTCGCCGAGAGAGCAAAGAGACGTGCGCGCAGTACCTATTAGAATACGTATTTCAGTGAGTATTTACACATTTACACTTGTACTGTCAAAAATTGATGATAATAATTATCATATTTTTTATTGTTTTCTCCACAGCAGCAATATCTGAACGGGCTCACAAAATCAATATTCTTAAATACGACAATAAGCTGATCGTAAGCAACGTCACTTTCAATAACTACCATTTGGGGGGTAGAATTTCGCCCATTAGACGACATAAGCTTTTGAATACGTGAAAAGTTTGAAAACTTTCACGTTACATTAAAGTCAATTGTGGTATGATCAAAACTCTTAGCTTTCAATAGCAATACACTGATATTCAACGCAGCACCAACAGTTGCAATGCGAATAAAACATTTTTGAGAGGGAAGCCTGCAGAATGACTTGATTCCATTAAAGTTAGGATTTTCATCATTCAACTGTTAAGGAATACTTCAAGTGGATTTAATTCCCATGCTATCTTGTCAGGATATGTTAAAATAATTTACATCCATAGAAGCAGTTTTGTTAGAGCAGCTCTTCTTGCTGTGCAGGTCCATTTCAATGAATCCAACGCGACCGTGAGAAAGGATTCCATTGCTGTTAGACATTGTGAGTATTTATATGAGTTTTGTTTGACGTACGAACACTGTGACTGAATATTTCATATCTAAAATGAAGTCGATGTAACTTGTTTTTAAAAATAGACCTTACATACCAAAACGAGGTCATAGTTTTCCATTTTTAGCCGACAAAAGTACGACTTCCTACAAAATTACCTCTCAGAAGCGGATAACTCTTCGTGTTTGGAGCCCGAATATAGTACGACACTTCAGACGAATGATGTTTTGGATTTGAAAATGTTCTTGAAGAAGTTCTGTGGTCACCGCTGGACAGCGTGATGTGAGGATGGGAACTATGGTCGATTTCATCTGAATGTTCAAAATCTGGTTTTAGAGCTATGATTTGTTGCTGAAGTTCATTAGGTTTTACCTCAAAGTTTTGAATGACATAGTTTTCGAAAGGAGGTGAGGTACTCTCGTGTGCTGCTATAGTTGCCTGTAAAGATGATCGTAATCGTGAGGGGGTGCTGGTCGTATGGAGTTCAGAAGCGATGTGAGAAATATCGTTTGTTTCCTCTGGCTCAAGAAGGGAAGTTCGAACGTGTCTGGAAGTTCTGCTATTCTCAAAGCTGAAAGAAGTAGGTTCTTGCTGCGAGTTTTGGGGTGCACTAAATGCATTAGTCGAAGGATGCCTGAGATCGGAAAGAGAAAGTAATTTAGGATGAACTCGCTCCGAGTGCGAATTGGGAACAGCACGTGTTCCAAATATCGACAAGAATTTTTCCCTGATTCCTTCAGAACTAACCCGGCGATCGTTTTCTAGACCTGACCTAAACGACGAAGACTCTCTACTTGGAGTTGATGTAGAAGGGATTGGAAATATGCTGTCCAAATCTATTAAATTACTGCTCGATGGTATGAGTATTGGACTAGAAAACCCAGTTGCAGCTCTTAAGCGCCTAGAACGTGAAAGATCGGAGGGTGACCACCCAGACTCATCACCACTAGTTTCAGCCCCATTAATAAACCGATTCGATTCAGTCAAGGCAAGATTGCTCGACAACTTACTACTGGCAACAAACCCTGGGCTCACGTTTGACGAGCCTTGATCTCCTTTCGAATGAAACGAAACGAAGTTCGAGTTCGGAAAGGGCGGATTCGTTCTGCGTACTTTCGTTCGAAATTGGGCAACGAGCGTTCGTGGCTGTTTGAACGTTGGTGGAGGACCCAAGTCTGTTTGAAAAGACGAGATGGAAGCCTCTGTAGTTTCTGCGAGGCCATTTCGTCGCTGGAGCTGCCACCCCAGTCCTGTGGATGGAGGGTGCTGAGGGGTCGGGAATACGGAATCGTATTCGGTATCTGTACGGAACAAATAAAGCTAGTAATAATGATAAAAGAATTGAAGGTTCAAATATCACCAGTAAGAATATTTAGTGATTCAAAAAAAGTCACAAAAAGAATTTTTAAGATCCGTTGTATAGATACCAGAGATATATATCAATCGTATTTTTATCATTTCGTGACTTACAGACATGTATGAAAATGTAAACATGCAGAGTAACTGCCCTTTTTGATTCACGCTCTCCTTACCTAGCATACAGTTCTGTACCGTCCACTTTATAACTGGACGTAAAGACTGACCATACAAAAATCGCTACACTTGTGCTTATCGCTTTGTTCTACTACACGATGCCTGCACACGCACCATACCATTCATAAAGTACGTCTCTGAAACGAAACTAAACTTAAACAATCACATCTCCAACTGGAATTTATTCTAAGAATTTTCTGAGTCTTTCCCTCCCTACGCAATAACCCAACCTAAAAGTATTCCTGAATTCGTTTTTCGCTGCAAGTCTACCTCACCAGATCCTTTCCCTCTTTCTTACCCGTTGTCTAACCTATATCCTTGTTTCTCGAGCCCGCTGTCTAGTCGTCAACGCACAATACATCTCCCTTGTAAATCACCAGACCAACAAGGTAAAAATTCCATTTGTTTGCTGTATTTTTTTTATTGAAGTATTTCAATCATCTCTTCTATTTTTTAACTGTAGGTTATTAAACACGAACATGGTACACATAGAAAAATCTGAATAGTTGATGAAATATGAAATGGAGTGTTTTAACGGTGCAAATTCACGAATAAAATACAAATGCCTAGTGCGACAAAGGTGTTAATAAAGCTCACGAAAGATAAGAATTACATCATAATACTGAGGTAAGATAGTAAGTTGGTAAAACAACATTATAAAGACTGTTTGGCTTCATGGTGCAGTGAATAATGAGCGTTACTTCAAACGAGGAGAATTCAGGTTCTAATCCGACGCGCAGCTGCTGGATTATCAAGAAGTCTCGGAGTGCTTCCCTTGGCGAAGCTAAAGCCCCACATTCCCCACTGTGCTCACATGTCCTGTCCGTAATTATAACGCATTGAAGAATCAATCTGTTTTACGGTCAACTCTATTGGTGTGAAATTTCTTTCCTTTCCTCCGCGCTGACTTACGGCTGGTCGTCATGCCGTCCACGGCGAGCGCCACCAGCAGCGCTACAGTGCAGCGAGGGAGCAGCCTGGCGAGTCGTTCGAGGTGCGAGGCCATCTCTGCTCTGCAGGGAAGCTATAGCTGCATCACCAATGCATTAATGATTTCTAGCATGTAGACAAGTTTTTTTAATAGTCACGTCTAGTTAAGGGCTTTTAGATTACATTCACATACATATATTCACTTTAAAATCGTCTCTGTAAATTTCAACTGCTGAAATGCTCGTGGTTTAAATAGAGTTGTTTGAATGGTTATTTTTTCCTAATTTTAAATAAAAAACAATTCCAAATTGAACATGGGAAGGAATATTTAATCTGAGAATTGCACAGACTATAAAGCTTCTGCAGGCACATGAATTGGTATTACAAGGCACTACACGCCAAATTGGATGAATGGGAATTTTTATTTTGTATCACAATAAAAATGAGTGATTGTGCTCAAGGGGTTATTATATTTTCTACTCGAAAAATCATTCTAACCATAATCGAGTGTATCGATCACCAATTCGCAATCGTCAATATTTTTCAACATCTGTGTACTGGCAACAACTTACTGATTCTACAAAGGATAAGAATGAACTCCCAAATACAATCCTGCAGCGTACCAACTCGGCCTTATAATAGATCCATGTGCTGAAGTTATGAGAATTTTTTTCCTCGTAAAAACGTATTCAAATTAGGTAATCCATGCGGGAATTCGGCGGAGAATATTGCCTGCCCGACAGGTGCGAGTGAAACGAATTTTCTCGCCAACCGACCTCGCCAAGTTGTTACGAAAGTAAACTGTCAGGGAAACTTTGGCAAATGACAGATGTTCTAGCCCTTAATATTTATTGACCGGCAGGTGGATAATATTGACAGTTTACTCATTGACGGTGACGGTATAGGGGATGATCTCTGCCGAGTGCTTGTCACTCAATCTTGAATAGACGTAAATGTTTCCATCTTTGTCTTCTGTAGTACACAGATATCAGAACGTAAAAAAGTCAACTTCCTTTTAGATTTTCAACAGAAGAATGAGCCACCACAACGCTGATTTACGTGTATCTAGATATAACCTAAAGCAGTCGGTAAATGCACAATAAAGAGTCGGTTGCCTATGTAGACTTGTCTTTTGGAAAAAGTTGACTGAAATCTTTAAGCAAACATTCCCTTGAATTCATGGTGAACTTACAATCAAGTTAATTGGTAATGCCAAAAAATCAAATTACCGTAATTTCGAATTAACTATAAAAAATTCGAATTCTCAGGAATGTGAGCAACTAACGTCAAAAATTTGAGGGAACGCAGAGCTCATCACTCACCTTTTGTCATTGAGGAGTAGCCCGTGACTGGATCAGTACGCTACAGGTGGGCCTTTTAAGAGAACATCTTCACCGGCACGTGCCTGCGCAAGCCCATCATTACGACGGTCGTGCCGGGGAGCCTTCAAGCGCTCGATTGCTGCGACGGGGACCTCAATTGCATAACAGGAGCGCGGTGCACGCCTGTCCTCCGGGCCGACATCAGCAGGAGTGCACACACGATTCTTTATTCATTTCCAATGTTATTTTCTCTTACGATATAATATGAATAGCTTCAGTTGTATGTTCTCGGAATCCTCATGGTATTAAAATAGCAGCAGCAAAAAAGTTATATGAATCCTTGTGATACTGAATTTCCGCATGGTATTGATCTGAATGCGCTGAGCTCCTTCTGCCACGTGGGAAGAAACGAATTCAACATACCAATATAATCGCAGTCTATGTATCACTATTGTAAACTCAGTATTCTAAGTTAAATATTCTATTGTTTCTAAATATGTAAGCTAGAGAAGATACTTCACTTCATCAATCGTGAACCGAAGTCTTCCGTACTGTTTAAACTGAATTGAGCCGTTATCCATTCACTATTGTATGTATGTACTCACACCTCGAATTCACATTTGCTTCAGTGATGGGAGCTCCTCACCCACCAAAATCCCAGTATAAAATATAGTTTCATAGTCATAATCATTTAAGTAGAACACCTCTCTAATCCTGCACTCGGATTCTGAAGTGATAGATTTGGGTAGAATGAACGTGTCCCACTTCGGACGTTTTAGAAGGGGGTGCAACTTGCGAGACCTGCTTCTTCGGAAACGCGTTAGATCGTCCATTTCCAAAGAGCGCTGATGAGCTGCGGCTAGTCAATATTAAGAAGATTCAGCAGCTAATTAAAGTTGAGTATGACGAAATCAACGGCTAGTCAATAGTAACAAGAATCAACGACTAGTTAATGCCAAGTAGAATCATTGGCTATTTCATGTAAAGTAGAATAAACGGCTAGTAGATGTTCAGTGGAATCAACGGCTCGTTAATAGTGGTAGAATTAACAGCAAGTTGATGTTAAGTAAGATAAATGGGCAGGAGGTATTATGACGGATATAGTTATCAAAGTTATGAGTTGCAAGTGGTTCACGTGATATTTGCAAAAAAATCTCAGTCTAGTAACTACTCTAACAAACTTTCGGTAGCAAAAATGTGCATCGAATAAAGATATCAAATGGAATGACAAATGGCTTTAAGGCTCATGACAATGACTTAAATACGTATTAACATGGTAAATTAGTTAATAAATCCCTGATTTTGAGCAAAAATGTTCACAGCATTAGAGTTTTACATGACTAAAACGTATGCAAAGCCAGACCCGATGTGTGAGAAAACAGCCATCCAATATTGCATAAGAAGCGTACTTGAGCGAAAGAAAGGCTTCGGAGTGCGGTGGCCTTACGGCTGTTTTATATTAAAGGGCACATGGGAAGTGCAACTCTCGTTAGATACTTGGCTATAAGTACTCATGTGCATTAGAGACACCACCTCTCTCTGCAGCACCAGAGACATCACCTCTCTCTCTGTAGCACCAGAAACATCACCTCTCTGCAGCACCAGAGACATCACCTCTCTCTGCAGCACCAGAGACATCACCTCTCTCTTCAGCACCAGAGACATCACCTCTCTCTGCAGCACCAGCGACATCACCTCTCTTTCATTTTCACTTTACATGACCCCAACAGCTGCGAACGAAGCGGGCCTCTTACTGACGTCCTTGCTAAAAGCGATAACTCCTACTACTTTGACTTCGGTTTATCTGCTAGAAATTTCAGACGTCAGGTACGATAGGGTCTCTGTCAAAAACATGGCCAAGAACACCCTACAATATTCACTTCTCTCTCAACATCAGTCGTTGTAGCGTTTCGAAAACGTCAGCGATCCTTAAGAGGGCTATATCTATGTAAATTGATTTTAAGATAAAAATATTAAAACAGAAGCGTTTCAAAAAAATATTCATGTAGGTGTACTTTAAAGTTTTGAGAAATTCCTCTATGAAATGAATTAAATGCAAAAATTTTTATGCAAATACAAATATTGTTTTGCCGATGACAGTACGGTCTTCAATTTACGTACATATTAATGTTATTATTTGCTTTCAATCTAAAATTTTCGTAAAAGTTGTGCAATATTAAAAAGAAAAAATTTCGGTTATACTCATTATATATAATTAAAGACGTAAATCTCAGATTACCTCAAAAATAATGACCAATTTCTGAAACACAGTTCATGATTAAAAAATGAAAAGTATACATGCTTGAATTGGTCGAAATACAGCGTGGAAAAAAGGGAAATGTATATTTTTTTGAATCGCTAGTACTCGGCGACGAAAGGGGGCACTGACCTTGAATGACCGTAGGCAAACTCCTCAGACAATGCAGTTTCAGTCTGGAGCTTAGAGCATCATGTGCTCGTTATCGAACAGTTCTTCAGAAACAACGATCCCGTGGTCACGGTCAACATAACTTTCAGGAGAGGACCCAAATCAGTGTCCACCAAAATTGACATCATCTCCAGGAGATTAATTATCGAACCTAATTGAGGTACGTAAATTTAAAAAATGCTATAAAAGTACTATTACTGAATACATGTTTTATTTTTTAAATCAAACCAGGTTTCAGTTATTCAAAAATGGAAAACAAGCGTTTCCTCTGCACTACTGTATATGAGCCTTGAGCATCAATGTATTTTTGCCATCGATCATTGAAATTATTTATTTCTCGTTGCTAAGAACTCATTGGCTGTAATGCAAAAAAATATTTGCTAGCTGATCCATCTCTTGTTTGGTCCTGAATTTTTATCAATCATAAACATGTGTAAGCGCCTTAAAAAGAATGGTCGTCAGTAGATGAAAGAGCGAGAGAATATGGAGGATGTGGTAGAGCTTTGTATCCCAAGTCTGTGAGTTTCTATAATCTTTCATGCAACATGTGGCTGCTCATAATTATCGTTGAGCGAAATAGAGCAACGTCAATTCACCAATGGTGCCCTCTGCATGTATGGTGAGAGACTGTCGTAGTGCTGACACCAAGATTCTGAGACATTTTTCTGACACTTTTTGATTTTGCTCAATAATTGCTCACGTTGTTCATTTTCAAGACTGTGTGACCGTCCTTTGCCCTCTTCGTCGTCAATGCTCTCATCACCATTACCGAATTTCTGAAATTTCGTATTGGCCGTTCACTTGTGGACTCCTCACTCGATGCTCTGTTAATACTGACAGCAGCTTAGGAGGCCTTATGCCCAAGCTTGAACTCATGCAAAACAATAAGCGAAGATATATTCTTTAATATATTCATAATTATAGGTTTATGTACTTCAAGAATGTTTTCTGCCTGAAACAAGTTAAATAAATTTGTAAAAACACATGAATTATTTGGTTCACGTGATATTTGCAAAAAATGTACTTATGTTTCTATGTGATGTACTGATAATTCTATGGTAATAGGGCGTTTCCACGTACAACACTTGAGTCGGCCATTATTTTTGTAACAATAATAATAATTAATCTAATAAATATTGATCAGAGGTATTATAGTCAAAGCACCAACCCTTTCGATTTCACCTTCTCGATTTCGGTCTTTTGTACCAAAATTCGACTGTCACAGCCTAACTCATGCATATCTTTTGAGTTATATTTAACTTATGTCTAAATTCCAACGGTACAAGTCCTGATTTACGGAACACTCGTCCTTCCAATGGTCACTGGCATGCTAAAGCTAACAGCTTACCTTGAAACTCTTCACGAAAAATTTATCTCTAGCTGCACTCACCTGTCGCACTTACGTAAATTTAATGGGCGTTATCAAACATTATAAAATTATACTGGCTTCTGAATCATAAGACACGTTATTTTCCATAAACTTCTTTCTAGCTCGATTCACAGGTCACACACATAAAAAGTTAAGACCATGTAATGGCGAGTGGGAACAGACTTGCGTTGCGTAAATATCGTAAGTAATTGGTGGTCTAATTGGTCGTACGAATGTTTATAAAAAGAAATATTCTCAAGCAGTCCTCGACGTCGCTATTCCCTGTTCGTAGGAGTGATACCGATGACTGGTAATTTGTAGACTATAAACTTCTATGCATCATAGTCTATGTTGTGCACTATGGACAAGCTACAGACTAAAGACTAGAATGAACGAAATATCCCTGCGTTCATATTCATCGCTGTAAATGTTTAGTAAATAAGAATAGTAAACAATGGTATATTGTTCGGGAGTAATTTAGTACCATGCTACACGAGAAAAAACCTTACATAAGAATACAAAGGAGTACGTACTGAGGCCTTCACCTCTATTTACTCCTAGAAGTCACCTCGTTAGTGGACACAGTTGGTGTGGTCAGCAAACGTTAACGCTCATCAGAAACAGAGATCGATTTCTAATTTTATTGCGATCATTTTCAAGTGGATTTTATATTCATATTACTGCAATACATCCCTTCTTTCTCACTAATTTCATTTGTGTGGCATAAACCTCCAAGTTTTATTTCATTTTCCTGTTCCTCATTTGAGCATTCATCACTCAGTAACGAATCCATGGTCAGACAACTCCACGTAAAGATAGGCACATTTTTTAGACCTACCACCTACATTCGCTAATGGTTTAATGATGAGTAGTCTTAACAAATATTGACTGTTTGACAATTGAGACAGGTTCTTCGAAACTTGTCCGTAAATGTATACGAGGTGCACCGGTCGGGGTCATGCTATAGTTAGTACGTATGAGAGACTTTCTGCTCTAGATACATCGTGCCTGAATGACCACTGCGGTTTTGTAGATTGTCGAAACTAATTCAAACGGTCTCACTTTTCATGAAACTGGTCGACCAGCCGTAGTTTTCTTCAAACTGCTTGACCGAATTCACCTTTCTTAATCTCTTGACTGGCGTGAGGTTAATGATATCTAAATGACTTGCACCAGTTTTCTCAAAGATTTTTGACTCAACCTCCTTTTCAGGCTAAATGCATAACTGATCATTTCTTCTTCAATTAATTTTGTTGGCTGAGTCATTTTCCCTGCCATTGAACTAACCTTATGTTTTTATACATCTTGACTTTAGTTCTATGCTTGCGATGCTTGGATTACCTCTAGTCAAATTACACGACCTCGATTTCAATCGACGAACAATACCGTGTGAATCCAAAAACTCATGTCAATTTCACTTATATCAACGAGTATCAATTTAATTTATAACAAGAACGAAGGGCACTTTGATTTTCACGACTAATTTGAGAGACCACGCAGCACACTCAATGGTACCAAATAATGCGAATGCTTCCTGATTCCCTGACATTTCTTAATTACAAATTTCCCTAGACTATTTTTTATTTGCATCCTCTAAAATGATCTTTATTTATGCGACTTAAGTGACTCATATTTCTCCTGAACCTTTCATTGGCATTTACCGTATTTAATATACTTGACAGATCTAGGTTTTACAATACCTAATCATGTCAGATAGTTTAACTGATTTCTTTTATTAGGATGAATCATTTCGCAGTAAATTATTTTTGATGCTCCTTGCGACTTCTAGACTTAAACATACTTATCTGATAAAGATGGATGCGAAGTTTTTGTCCGCACATTAGAAAATTTGTGGTTCTTTTAGTAATGACAAAGCATGATGCAGTTTTTATTTAACAATTGCAGTCACTCCAGCTCTTTCAGTTTGCATGCATGGGATTTTGAAAAATTTGGACCGCTTCTTCATAACTTCACAAAAAGGATTTTTCTAAATTGATCACTAAATTAATTTTTTTCTTGAATGAAATTGATCATGGAATTGATTTTTTCCTGTATGAAATTGATTTCTTTCCTAAATTGAAGTTTTCCGAGAGGGCACATTTCCGTGGCAAAACCCAAAGGCTGCAATTGTGTTTTCAAAATGAACTCCGGGCGCGACGGTGCTCTCCTGCATGAAGTGACGCTGCAAGGCCTAATATAAGAAATAATTCTCGCCACGATAACCTCGAAGCAGTTACTACGCTGATTACACCAGACCTCATCCATCACTTTCATCCTCTATGATGAATACGAAATTGCAGTTTATCACAGAGCTTCACGCTGAGTAAATTCTAAAATAATTTTTCCATTTTTTCTAATTGAAAATAAAAGACTCTAACATTAACTATCGAGTAAAAGCAATATTTTCAACTAAAAGTAATCATTGAAAAGTTATGTACACATTCCTACAGGTATTAGGTCACTTATTTGAACGACTATTGAATTATATTCGTATAGGCAGTACACTCGTCTGTAGGAGAATCAAAACTTGGTGTTTTATGTTTAAGGAATTTAATTTCAACTGTTGACGTCTTAGTCTCAAAAGTATTGCATATTTGCGTGTGGATTATTGATTTATTTGTTGTCCACACTGATTAGAGCGACTGGTCTATGAACAGCTTGTGTCAGACTCACTGGACGATGTCGATATGGAAGTTGGAGCCTCCCTCATCGCGTGGAAATTGTTGCCAAATCGACGAAGCCGAGAAGGACACCTGTCATACAGTGGTGCACCTCTCCATGTCCTCAGCGCTTCAGACATCACAACTACTGAAGAGCGTGACAGATTCTTCTCCAGCATCTTCTATGAATCGTCATCACTGGAATCTGTTCGACAGTTGGTTGCTTTGAAAAGCCTTAGTGGAGCTGTAAGGTTCGAGATTTCTGGTGCGAAGTGCTGCTAGCGAAAGGTCGTTTTCATCAACGATATGGAGAGAGTTGATTACAACTAACGTCATTCTAAGCCTTTAACTAATCATGTCGAAAGAAGACATAAAAATTAAATGCTCATGTAGCGTACACTTCAGGTGTTTTGTTTCAATTCGAAACTCTATTATCCATACTAACTGTGTAGCACATCGTGATTTTTAATTCATTATCACGGATATTAAAATTAAGCCGGATGAAGATTCCTGCGTTAAAAGTTCCCCTCATTGTTTGTAATGGATCTTCAGAACAACAGATATATGTAGAAAATTTCTTCGAAACCTTGGAATTTTCCACAATGCGGTTAGTCACTAGAATTACCCTGACAGCCTCCACTTAGTATTGTGGCATAAAAAAATTAAAAAATGAATTCTATTTCATATAAGTATAATGTGATTTTAACTGAATATAATTCTGAATCCTAGGAAATTATTTATAGTCAGCTGGCGCATGGAAATAAAAAAGCTACTCTCCCGCTAGAGTTTAGAAGACAATATTTTGTTGCGAGAACTAAAACGTTCTGCGTAAATTTTGCGCTAGATTAAAGCATAATCAAGCGCTCACTCACAGGAAGTAACTTTTAAGATAATTTCAAAGCTTATCTTGATTCCTTAAGCTGTACGTTAATCTTAAATGTTTTTTATTTCACTGAAGCTATACTCTGCTACTCTGAATTACCAGCATATGGGCAAGCGGCTTAAAAATATTCCATTAGAAAATGTAGCTTGAAGGGCTTGCTCTGGAGTTAGTCGTTTCTCTGGCACATTCTTGCTGGTTGCGCTTTATTTCACCTCGTTTACTCTAAAAAATGAGATGTTAATTATCAAGTTTCCTAGAGATTTAAGCCAGTATACACGTATGCACAAAGTAAACGCACATATTTCAAGCGTTGCTTTTCAGCGTGATTCCGAATCAGGAAAGAGCCAAACACATTTGTTTCTGACGTACGGGCACAACAATAAAGTCATTACTAAGAGCAATTGAAACGGGAGCGCTGCTCGCTCACTCGAATGCTCGAGTATCTTCTCGGAAATAAGGGGAAAATGGTCGAGTGCCGCTCTATCGAAATACTTAAACTAGCGTGTAAAATTTTGGGGAATAAGATTGAGAAAATGATGACACGCTCATCATTTATCTTTCAGATTATCTACGAGTAGGCTCTGCGTTGCTAAGTATATATTTACAATACAATAACTGGATTTATAACTGGCAAATTTTTTTATAGAAAGAGAACATTAGGGTACCTGCTGTTTCTTGGACTCTATGTACCTTGGACTTAATATTTATTTTAGCCCTCTCTGCAAGTTTATCTGGAAACTATAACTGTTTTTTCATAGATCTGCCACCAGGTGCAGATTTCAGCTACCACCATCTCTGAACTATCAGGAATGGTTATTTGTTTCCAGAAAAATCTGCAAAGAAGGCTATAATCACCATGTCCAAAGTACCTACATACGGTCCAAGGTACAACAGGTTCCCCACAATAAAACATGCGGCTTGCCAGCTATGAAAGTGTGAAGCGCCGTATATGACGCATCAATCTAACGCAGAATGAACTGCATCTGCGTTACTTCTAGACATCTCCCTCGATGGGAGCGACAGTGGACTCGAAGTGCGTGAAGTTGCACCGTTACATGGGCTACGATTGTACGTTTATCTGCCTACACGTGGCTTACGGTTACGCATATGTATGCCTACTTACATGTGATTCACGGTTACACATATGTATGCCTACTTAAATGTGATTCACGGTTACTCGTATGCATGCCTACTTAAATGTAATTCACGGTTACACGTATACCTCCATCATATTGCACGCAGTTGCGCATAAACCTACAAAAAATTCATGGTAACAAGTCTACTTGCATAATGCGGCACACGTTTACTTCTTTATCCGCATGGTGCCAGTAGCCCCTGATGATTTAAAAAGCTGAGTCACCAATGGGGCGTAGATCTTACGCCTAGATTACATACAAAGCTGGCATGACGCCACGCTGAGATAAAAAACTTGATTTTCGGCTTTCATGGACGCGCGCTGAGCCACAATACGTTCCACTCGCTGGGCCCAGGACAAGATCAGGTGTGCGAATACGTTCAGGAGCGCTTCGGAAATCGTCGCAGCTAAAGGGACTAGATTTATGGAAAAAATTTACGAATTGACAAAACAACTTGAGGTAAGGCGATAGGAACAAATTTACGTTCGAATATCCATAAAATTCTCTCGGGCTTGAAACCGCAAGGGTGTCTAAAATGATGCTCTAGTATGCTGAACGTTTGAGCATCTGGAATCATCCAATGAATTTCCCTGAATGCTGAGTCACAGTTCTAAGGGAACATTTTATTTGACGTTTGCACGAAGAACAGTTTATTTATGAGAAGCCCCTTGTGCTTCAACTCGCGGGAAGCGGAAGTGGTGCAAATGTTCATTTTAAATTCTGTTACATGATCAGTCAGACCTGGCATTTAAATTCTGTCGCAGTGAAGTGTGTCCTTGTATTGTAACAAAGGATAAAACTCAACTTTTATGAAGAATAAAAAGTTTACTCACCAAAGTACAAGTTCGTGTCTAATTACTACGTAATAACTAAGAGTTATGAGCTAAAACAGCTACTGCCCAGTAATTTCATCACTACACTAACGAAATGTCATCGCATGCGTAGGTATGTTCACAAGTTGGTCACGATCTGGTATCCATATGAAGTTGACCTGCAGCCTTGATACCCCGATCCTACGCCTCTTAAAATTCAGCGCTGTATGAAGTAATGTAACTTTCACTGTATTGTAATAAGTCTTTTGTTCTTGAAACCCAGAGCAAGATTAGAGTGAGAGTAGATGTCGCCCGGAGGTTCAATGACTGGCTGGCTAGCGAATGGTCTACGCGCTCTGTGGGGACCCATGGTGTTAAAATGAAGCTCTGCAATCGCTACTTAAATTGAATACATGGGAAACTGTTTTTGTCTCCAGATTGACATAAAGATAGAAATTGTCTCAGTGACCTTCTTTTGAAGGAATTTACCCACTGAAACGCAACATGAGAACCGAGCTACCGCACATCATCGTTATGACGAGTTGAATTTTACTTACCTTGGGCGATGAGTAGTCATGAACTCAGATGTGGACGCAGTCTACTAGTGGCGGTTTGATGATAGTCGACAATACGAAGACAGTCTCCCTCCAAGGCAGATTATCATTTGACGGTGGTCTATACCTCCAAGGCAGACTACCATTTGACGGTGGTCTATCCCTCCAAGACAGACTACCATTTGACTGTGGTCTATCCCTGTGAGGTAGACTACCATCAGGCGGTGGTCTATCCCTGCGAGGTAGACTACCATCAGGCGGTGGTCTATCCCTGTGAGGTAGACTACCATCAGGCGGGGGTCTATCTCTGCGAGGTAGACTACCATCAGATGGTGGTCTATCCCTGTGAGGTAGACTAACATCAGACGGTGGTCTATCCCTCTATCCCTGTGAGGTAGACTGCAATTAACAGCAATCTGTCACCGGCCGGAAATCCGTCAAGTGTGAGGGCTTTGGTTAGAGCCACACAGGCACTCGAGCGACTAGCGGAAATTGGACGAAGGGCCAGGAGCTCTCACGCGGCGTGACGGTGCATGTACGCAACTCAAGGGCACGGTCAGACTCGCGAGTGTTCCAAACATCATTTTGCGAAGCTCAAAAATGCTCATTAATTGAGGTAAAAAATGTCCCACTGAGTGCACCACAAATAAGACTTGATAAATCGCTCCAGACCATTTTTGCTCCGCCTTCAAAGTTGTAGTCGTTATTTTTATGAATAACTTCCTCAAATTAGCTAATTAGCGATAAACTCGTTATGGTTCAATTATTCAGCATTTGCTTTTTAAGCGAATATTCCTATTTCTTGCGATCACTCGGAAATTATTAAATTTCCGTTTTCATTTGCAGACTTAATCAAATTAAAGACTGTGACAAGTCCGTCCTGTTGGAATCGTGAACGCATTTGTTCAGCAACAATATTTTACAAATAGATTTTCCTCGTGTTAAACACGGCATCAAACTTGCTCTGCCACGAAACTAAAATGAGTTTTTTTCAAATGTCTGCTAGAGATCGAATCATGGGACTTAAAGATGGAAATTACCCAGATGTATTTTAGAGGAATTTTACTTCTGAATGACTTTTAATGGGACTGATCCTCATAACTCGCTCTTTCCTTACCAGAAATTTAACTTTCAAATAGTTCATTGCAGTCAAACGAAATCGCACTTATGAAGAAAATTCTTAACAAGTAATGAATAATAAATAATCAAAGATGTTACTCACTGCAGATAAATTACACATTACCTAACATTCAAACTGTTATGTACCTCTAATGGCTCAAATTCGACGTAAAACCCAGGACCTACGATGGAATTATATTCACTGCGCGGCGTTGGCAGCATTGCAGAAGGCTCCTTAAGTCCCAGCTGCCTTTGATCTTTGGAACAAGTATTCGAGTAATTTGGTACTGATGCCTGAATGTCACAGCGTATGATAAAGTTCATATAATATGCTTTAAGAGGGGCTTCATGGACACGTAGTGCTCCTTAAGCAGTGATTCTGATAAGAATTTGTAGTATTTGTTCGTTTGCAGACCTATAGCAGGTGTGACTTTATCTGTACTCTGAACTCACTGTGATGCATAATAATTAAATCACTAAATTACAATTTCAAACTTTACTGCTTCACACTTAATTTATGAAATTGTTGTGAAAATTACCTTGCAACTCTAACGAAAAATATGTAATGAAGTACTGACTTTATTGAATAAGTCCTCAAAATTTTCAATTCTCTAAATTCTTAACTAATTTATGAAATTATTTGTGGCGCATTCTAGTGTTCAAATCAGCACAAAAGTTCTGCAACTAATCGTTTTGGTTATAAGTTCATCGAAAGTACGAGTAAATTAAATAACATGAAATTTGTATGCACAAGTTCACAATAGTTCTAAGACAACATGGCTCAAGTTTCATCCACTAAACCCTCCCCTCCTCCTCGCTACCCCCCTTCAACTTCTTTGGAGTTCCCTCCACAGCTGAACGCACCACCTGCATAGGTGATTTGGTCCATTCTTCAGTGATCGTTCTAACGCTTCCACTCTTGAATGAAATTTAATGAACACATTTTTTTTTCAAAAACAGACTGCACACTGAAGTTTATTGGATTCAGATAAAGGCTTGACAGAGGCAATTCTTTCATGGTTAAGAAGTCTGGAACATGGTCCCTAAGCCATCATTGTGCTTGTCTGGAAATGTGAGCAGGTGCTCCATTTCGTTGGAACAGAAATTTACGTCATTGAAACATAGTTTCTCTAAGGTTCTTCATCACTGGCTCCAGAATATGCTCTTCGTAAGTTTTAGCGTTTATTTTCATACTTTGGGTCACAAAAAACAGAAAAGTTTTCCCTTCTGCACACACTCCAACTGACCATAATAGACATATGTTTTTGGGTTAGGCGGACGTTCCTGGTGCTCTCAGGTATTGCCGAGAGATTCTGAGTGATAACTATCATTTTAACGATTTAAAGCCTGTTCAATGATGAATTTTTTCTTGTCGGTGAACACAACACAGTCGAGACGATGAAATGCAAGCTGGGGATCTGTGAGCGACTTTTTTTCAAGCTTTTTCCCTTGAGGTGTTCGAAAGGAAATGGATATTGCTAAATTTCAGATGGAGGGGGGGAGAGGGGGGACTCTTTTAACCATGCGACTAGCAGGTTGTTTCGATATGCCAAGCTCTGCAGTCATTTTCCTGATGAACCTGTGGATTTCTTGTAACTGTGGAGGTAATCTTCTTCTTGATTGCCTGGTTCATTGCGGTTCTTGGATAACCATTTCTCGTGCGATCTTTTACACTACCGGACTCATTACAACGTTGGATCGTTCAGTAAGTGAAATTACGCCTACTTTCAGAAATTCAAGTACTTCTAAAATTTCTGTTGCACTTTCTTGCTGGATGAAGCTCAACGACAGCAGACCGTTGAATTTCCATTGTAATTTGTCTAAATATTGGACTAATTGTTACAATGAGTATAATTTGGTACTAAACACCATTGAATCTGAAAGTATTAGATGTGTTATCTTACATTGCAGTACATAGTTAAAAATGAGTTTGTCGGAGAATTTTGGTGTCACACTGTATGTTCACTCTGCCTAGCACACATTCGCCCCACTTCACATCAGAAAGCAGCTATCACAATTCCAAAACAACGTTGGTATTCTAATAAATAGTTTGTCAGCTAATTTCAATAATCCAGTTTAAAATAGGTTATGTTCATTTTAAGAAATAATATTAATTTGAAATAAAACATGCAAATAGAAATTGTCAAAATGTCCGTTTTAATTTGCTCGGTTGGTGTAGGAATTTTTCCATTCGGATAAAAAATATTCGTTTCTCCCAAGGCCTAGAAAGCCTGCTGACACTGAGGCTCGTCAGTGGTGGCTGAAGGTTCAATTGTCGCTGGAAACGTCACTGTAATTTGGCAGACATTCGTGTCTGGATGGTATGCAATCAATTCAGGAGCCATTTAGATTTGTGTAGATTATGGTCATTTTATCTGAAATTTATCATTATATGACCCTCGTTTATCAGATAATTTTTAGGATAACAAGCCTGCCTGACATTTTGCTTCCTCATAATAATTTAGCAGGCGCGAATCGTAATTTTACAGAATTTTTAAGCTTCCTTACACCTCTAGTCTTATGATTAATACAGAAATGTCTGGCAAACTTAACGTATATGTGTTACGACGAATTTTACTCACCTTATCTTAAAGTAAGGATCCAACTAGGCGATAAATAGTTCCAACGGCGGTGATATAAACTGAAGTGTCGTCTAGTTTTCAGTCACCGCTTCAGAGTTTTCTTTTTTGCAAACTCGAGCTGTAGAACAATGCGTCGCTCGAAGTATACATGCAGGAGAAAAAACACGAACACTGATTTCATTCTCATTAGAATTCCGTTTGGTAAGTGCAAGTATTTTAAATTATTCATTGCGTACAAAGGTTTGCACGAATGACGCATTCTTAAAAAATGACCTTCGAGGTATGCGAAAAACTACATCAGCGCTTCTAAAGCCATGGGGATCATATACGCTTCAAATAGGCCGGGGAGTACACAATTACCGAGCGTCTGTCAATTGGACATCGGCATAACTTATTCTGATATTCTCTTGCATTAGGTTCGTATAAAATTATACTGTGCTCTTGCTCTAGCTCATAGGACGAATTGGACGCATGATCTGGAGATTAGAAAAACATGTAAAATAGTATTGCTGTCTTGCTTCGAATAACCTTTGTCATTGGGGTGCTAGATCGTTATCTCAGAGAAGGCCGCATGGTATGATCAAGCAAACTAGAACGCTTGTCCCAACTGAGCTCTTAATAGTAACCGTCATTACTAATGGTTTTGTTGATCTGACTTACAAAAGTTCTTTGTTGCCTCGTAAGACTTGTTCGATATATTGAATTGCACACGTACAGTTCATGAAGCAAACTGGGCGATAATCTGTTTAGAAGACGAAAAATCAGAATTTTTTAATTAAGAAAAATTCATTCAAACCTATATTCTTAAAGTTCTGTGTAAAAATTTATTCATTTAGAGAAACTTGAATGCCCCGGACCACCGAAATTTTAGAGGAAAAGAATAATTAGGTGGCTACAGTAATAGACAACGATAAGTGTTGCGTTTGAAGATGCCATTTTCGCTCAGTATTCTCAGTATGTTTCAGATTCATTTTAATATCCATGATAACTGTGAGCCCTTTAATTATTTGCAACTAATTTGACGCATATAAGCTTTTAATTATTAAAAAAAGAAAAGGAAATTTGCAAATAAACTCCGCTTACTTCTCTTGAGCAAAGTTCCTTCCAAACTGCTGCCAATACAAACACGCATGGGGTGAGAGTCCACAAGGGATCGCAGTGATCAGAGCCTTGAAGATAAAGAGGGTAGAAGACAGTCATGAAGTCATGATATTGAACAACCAAACGTAATTGTTGAGCAAAATCCGTGTCAAAACGTCCGAGAAATGTCTCAGACTCAGGGTATCAGTACTCCGACAATCTCACGCCATTTGTAGTCGACGCCATTCATATCGAGGTGACCCAATTCTGCTCCGCGCTAAGGTGCGACGACACTTTGCAAGAAAAATATTACGGAAACTTACAGAATTCGGATACGAGACTACCACATTCTCTCTATTTTCTCTTGATCTCTCTGCCACTGACCACCAATTTTTCAAGCACTAAATCACTCATTTGAATCGCAAAACGACCATGTTCGAACCAGAAGTGGAATCAGTTTCCAAAGATTTTGTTGAGTTACGGACTACTTTTTTTCAACTAGGAATAAGAACCCTCGTCGATCAGTGAGAGAAATGCATAGATGTTCAAGGCTCGTATTTTGACTAATTTAAACATTTTTACAGTTAATTTTTCCAAATAACTGTGTTTTTGAAGTCTGCCTTTATTTTTTATAACAACCTAATTCGATAGAAGCGTAAAATTAACTTCAAAATGTTAATGGGGAAAATTCTCTAGAAATGGCATTTCATCAGCTGAAATAAATAGCCGAATACGACATATGTAATGAGATTTGTGAAAACCCAAAGCCACAAACATATGAGCGAATGAGCACAGCCCCTACTGCAAGTGTGGTAGGAGGAGAGTTCTGAATTTGGAAGCGTTCAATTTAGAATAATGGGTTTCAAATGCGTTGTAGTTCATATACGAACAACATAAAGTAAATATCAGGACAGAAATGAAGGAAATATATCCTCTCTCCCTTCAAAAACACTTGTTCCAAATCGGTAATATTTAAGTCTCTCCTTTGCAATTTGAATAAATAGCTGTTTCGAAATTTTATTCCAGCTTATAATCGATAGACTAGCTATGCTATTCGATGATATTGATTCATTGCCCATTGAGTCCCTTGATCGCTTAATTGTTTTTACTTCTATATTACGTTCTTAACTTATTGAAGCATCTTACCTCTTCCTCACTTGTATGTACGGAAGAAGATGCAAAATATGTACAAAATTTCCTGGTCAATTTATTTGATGGCGTTTAAAAACTTGCACCGTCGCCGCGCTGTTCTGTCATCGGTCAGCAGATTTTGGGTCAGGCCAAACTCCGTTTTTCTAAACTGTTGCCATTTATTGCCATTTCAGTATTGCTTTTTAGACATTTCTGTAGTTAAATTTGAAAGTTCGTCACGATACTTTACAGTATCCGCTCACATCTCTAATCTAGCCAGAATATTTTGAAAATGAGATTGTTTTGCTTTGTGAATTGAATGAACTACATTAATGGTTTCTACTTTATTTCCTCGAGTGCGTTGAATCAGTGTGGACTTCGTAGCTGAAATAAATGTAGCTAATTCAATGTTGCTAATTTACGCTTCCATGATTCTCTGCCACTTCTATATATGCCAGTTACCTAATTATTAGTCTTTTTTCCTCGTTTGTGAGCCGTCGCTTTTTTATAGTAGTGCTCTAGGTTGTTGTGCGAAGGGGAATCTAACAAACTCGTACCACTCCCACAAACTTCTGTTACTCAAACGATCATCAGGCAAAGTACACTTTGGCAAACTACTGCTCTTAATAGACTTTTGATACCCTAGCTTACTTGCATTCAGTTCACGACTGACAGCTCAGGATGTCGAGCTCCTGCTGCGCTCGGTGCTCGTAAGTTTGTCAGGTTCATACGAGAAGCCACGGCTGCAGTTCCAGGTCCATCTCGTGACCTTCGAACTTCTACTCCACCACTGAACTCGAACGGATTTTCCTTCCAGTTGCAAATGAAACGCTGGGCTTTTTCCCCTGCTCTTCTTATCGTTGTACTGCCTCAGCCCTGCTCGAGCTCTCCCAGCTCAAACCCCGAAAGTTCCCAGCAGGCGCAGCTAATTGGTTGGAATTCCCTAAAAACCGGTCTCGCGGTGGCGTGTAGTAGATCATATCAAGACTGCACGACCTGCGCATTGCAAATGATCCTGGAATGCCCATCCCCAGTTCCGGCAACGGTGACAAAATCGGGTATTTTCACAGGAACTTCCACGAGACAGCCATAGGTAGTCTAACGCTGGGCAATGATCTCAAATAATAAGAAATACTGACAGATCAAAATAAAATAATGCATAATCCAGTGCTTTGTTCTCGAACATCGTGAGGTGAGAGGAATATAACGATGAATATTCTTATTAATGGACTTCCCAAGCGCGTCTGAGTACAGAGGAGAGAAGAAATGGGAAATAGCTATCTAAGACCTATGTGTCTCACAACAAAGAGAAATGCTGTCAAAGAATAGACAAATTCAGCACACAAAGTCTAGAAGTGGCACAGAGGCCTTCCAGGAGTGACCTCGCCCTAATAGCCTTGAATCAGAATTGATTACGACGCTGTGATGCTAAGCAGTTCTTCAACGAACTAAATCTGCTCGTGGCATCTGTTGGGCTCCTGACTGGTTAAAGCAGCAAAGACTCAAGGTCTTTACTGATTAAGAATACGACTGACGTTCTTCTAACAGAGAATGAGTTCTCTTTTTTGCGCTCAAGGAAGGCAAACTGGAATGGGTGTGAATTATCTTTTTACCCGTTGAGACCCTCTGAGTTTTACGGTTGTTTTTAGCCAGACGGTGGAACGGTCATATATCAAACTTGATAAAGATTCTTTCAGGGACGAATTCTATAGGAAAGACAACTGATCTTTGCTGAAAGCTAACGAGACCAAGTTATGGTCAATCAAATATTGAATCTTTTTAATCGTCAAGGATTCGAATTTTCAAGACAAGGATTGACAATTTGAATTCCTTCGAATGCTTTTTATCCACGATGTTTAGTTAATTAGGATGCATTTGACTTGGTTTAAGTCAATCAAATTCCCCATTCAATATAGAAATATTACGTAGAAGTTTAAAGTTACGTTTGTATTCAATTTCACAGGTTTGTTTTGAAAAGCCTTTGGTCACGTTATTTATTCAGAGAAATAACATTTTTCATGGACAAATAATCTTCAATTTTCTGTTATGCAGTTGGGCTATACACAAATTTTGTCACGCTTTATGAAAATGGTGCATTCTAAGAATTGAACTCGGACGCAACACCCCTGTCATCGCGAGCCCATTTAGTTGTCTTTCCGCGGGGCCGCGGCCGGCAGCGAGGGTCCCTTCAAAAGGGTTCTCAGGCCTGCCAGTCATGCCTGCGCAGTGGGCCCTGTAGAGTTTATCCGTCCTTCATAATTGATGAGGCCCTGGACGAGAAATAACCCTCCACTGACCTTCACTTAGGCTCTATTAAGGTTTCCGAGATGGTTAATTGTTCAGCCTCCGTTGAAGTGAACAATTCGATATTTGAGCCCGCACAGCAGTCTCCAGTGCCAGGCCATGGTGATGCGTTTTTGTGTTTACGCCGCAATATCAGCGATGCAATCGGCTGAGAATTTATTTCGAATTTCCGCACTACGTAAAATTTTCAGTCATGTACATCAAAAGCCGTCACCTGGAGTACGTTGGAGGCGGGATTATCCCTGGCCGAGTAACGCGCCAGAGATAATCCAGGGATTTCGGGGATAATAATCAGGCGCGCCAGGGATAATCGCGCCTGAAGAAACGAAGTTACTCTTCAGGTTTTTTTGAGTCTCTGACGATGCATAAATTCGTGCGTTTGGAATCAAGAGAATGTTACAGTGTACCAGAATTGAATATGATGCATGATCAGGCGATGGCTGATCACACAATTCAGGTTTGAAGTTCGTTCATTTTGAAGCTGAATAAAGAAAAAATTGCATAGAAAAATGAATAAAACCATGCTCAGCGACAGTAAATTTCATATGAGAGTGACAATTCAGAGACAATAATTCCTCATTGTAGACTAGAATAGTATTTCTCCCCAGAAAAGCTACAAGAAATTCTATACGAAAAATAATAATTTGTTTCAATTCAAAGCGAATTTTCTTCATTCAATTTTCATCTAATTATCAGTAATAACATAATAGTCTATTTTGCTCGTTATAATTATCTTTCACCCCAATAGCTTTATCGTTCTTTATTTTTCAAACTTTGCTCGTTGTAATTATCTTTCATCTCAATAGCTTTATCGTTCCTTACTTTTCAAACTTAGAAAGATTGAAGCAACTTTGAGTGTACACGAATTCTTCCCGTACATTCCCATTGACTGAATTTTAATCGAAGCTTTCCATCAATTTACTCTGGAAACACACATGGGAATAATTTCCAAGTTCATTCTCTCTTCGAACTCGCGCCAAACTCCTGTTCCTGAGGTTGATGACTGCGTCGTTCGCAACAGGACTGCGTGATCTTTTCTCCATCTTTCACTTTGTTTTTACCATGACTTTGCCTTTATACCTGAGGTACTGTGATAATAAATTTTTGTCTTCTGATGAAACTTTACTTATTTTTTGGGGCATTCTGGATGTACGTAGGAAAATAATCTATGCATATGCATATTTTTCTATATAATTCTGGCAGAGGACTTCTCCAATAATAATTTCGTTTGTGTAATAAACATGGGCACGTATTTTTTCATCAGAGATTCACTACGTAGTATATTTCTTGCTATAATCGTTATTTCAAAACGAAGGGTACGTACGCAAAGATTGTTTACCAGTTTATCGAGGAGGATTTTAGGAAACGTGGAGGAATGCGATGATAAATTTATGCGTGGTAGGAGGGACCACCTTTGTAGTCACGTCTTACTTTCATTTCTTCTGCAAGCCATAGAGAATGAAGTCTAGGCCTGAAAACAGAATATTTTTAAACAATGTAGTTCATTCTTCCTTCTTCTACGAGCACAATGATTCCTGTGCCACACGAGAATGGTTACGGTCAAGCGGCCCTTCTATAAGAAGTTAAACGAACTTTTAATGCTTCGCAATAAGTTTCCAACCTCGAGGACAATAGAGTACTACTTTAATCTCAAGGTAATGTGGTTGCGTGCGAGTCTCTCTCATTATAAACATCCAGTTTCCATCACCGAGTCTTTCTCTGTAAACGGAAGCATGGAATGACTCTGAAGAACAGCGTTCATCGAAACTGTAACCTCCAACCAGCACCACACGATCTCCTGGTTTATGCTGTGTAGTTTGGTAGCCGGCGACCGCTATGTTTAACGACGCAAGAGCCAGCAACATTACGTCTCCATCAATTTGCCTGTGTCACCGTGTGAGGAAAGCGTGATCAACGGTAGCAGGGATATTCTGCTGAACTCGGTACTCGACGTTTCACACTTGTGACCTCATGTCATTTTGTTGCACTGAATGGCGAGTTGAATAAAAAGCTTAGCTTAACTTTGACAACCGATGGAGTGACGAAGATAGCGATTGCACGATGTCATCAGAAAATGGTTTTCAGACAAAAAAGTAAAAAATATAGCTTGAAAAAAATTTATCAATTGTTGTTCGAATTTCCTTTCGTACATGGAAAAAACAAAGCTGATGGGCTGTTCTTCTCAGCACAAAAGAATAAAATTCATCATGTGTGTAACTCATCGCATAACAAATCAGAAACCTAACAGAATATGTTCCAGTTCGGTGTGGGATTCTGAACTGTAAGTCACGGGAAAAAATTTAAAGATATTCTCTAATCTAAAGCCTTTAGAAGTTTAGAATGTGTTGTGATGCTCATAATTGCTGTTGCGTGCAGAAGTTTCAGCGCCTGTGTCAAAAACTCATTCATATTAAGTTAAGCAAAAAAGACAGTTTTTCGATATTTTTCGAGTTCAGATATCCACATGAAATACTTTGTTCATGTCTTGTATAACAACCCAAGTATTTCGCTAAGAAAATGTGTAAAACGGCCTACTTATAAATATACATAGTGTTATTATAATACGAGCCCCCGTAATATTTCACTTGTATCTGGATGCAAAATGTTTCATTGCAATATACGTGATGGAATGCTTGTTACTCTCTTTTCCTGACGTGATAGGACTACTTCTACTGTCACTGATCTATCCGTTGTATCCGTGAGTTGGAAGAGTATTTCGGTTACTGAGAACTTAACTAGCCAGAGCCAAATATAAATAAATTTTGTAGCGTATTAATCCTGAATGAAGAGTTATCCGCTAGAGTTGATCTAGGCAAGGTTCTAGAATACTCCACCAATACTTCGGCGGCTAGCAGAGTGAGACGCTTATTCTGTGAACTTTTGTTTTGCATTCAGATTTTCGATGATTTTAAACCAGTAGAGTCACTTATAATCGCACAGCCTGCACTGGAACCAAAAATTAAAAATACTATACATATAAAGCGGCGTTAATTTATTATGTTACCTCAAAGAATCGCTACTGTTGTTCACGCTAAATAACAAGAGTTATTCTGAAGCTAACGCTCACGTTCCACATGTTATACTTATGGCACTACAATCTCTGCTTTAGTACCTTTAAGATATTAATCAGTCGTCAGGTTCAACAACTGAGCTTGCAGACCGCTGTATTATCATAGACTGTTCAAGTAATACCTGCCTCGAAAACACGCTTAGACCCACGACGCCACGCTTCAGTTGTGAAACTAATTAGACGCTTTAATATTTGAAATGAACGAACATCCTAATAATTATCTCAAGCTGCGGCAGTAAAAAACATGTCGCCGAAAAGGAAAATCCTTGACTCGAATAGAACGTTCAAACTCTACGCAACTACGAAAAAAGTAGAGCGAATGCCATTGAGAGGTTAAAAAACAGAATAATTATGGCTTACAAACCTACATTGCCTTCATGCAAGTTGTGAGAAGGTCGGCGGTGTGGCACCTGAAACAAGGGAAGGCGAACTGAAGTGTTCAGTGCCGCCAAACTTAAAGGCTACAAACCCGCCTTCCTCATTGCGGGCCCGCAGTGAGTTGCAGTTTCAGAGAAAGCTATATGGAACGGATTAATTTTTCGTTCTTTTAGAGCAAATACTCAATTTAAGCCCTATAACGAAAGAGCTCTCACTTAAAGCTTATCAAAAATTATGAAATTGTTGTTTAATGAATTATTATTTATTACTAGGTCAACCTCCAACAAAATTCTGATGCTCAAGCTATGCGCTCTAGCATATTTCGTGAGGGTAACGGTATAGCAACGAAAACTTGAGTTTGTGCTGAACAACATATTGTGTAATTCGTGGCATAATAAAAAAAAGGTACTGAAACATATTTCAAACAATAGAAAAAAATATTTTAATTAAATTCTACAGGTTGTTTGAATGCTAAAATGAAATTTTGATCACCTAGCTAAAATTTAATTGATGAAGTACAGTACCTAATATTTGCATAAGTCCTAGGGTAAGGTAAAGATTTGTTAACAAACTTTCATATATTTCCTACGAATAGCCATGAAAATTACGTGAAAGTGCTTCTAAAAAGAAGTATATAAGTTGTTATTGACTGATTCAAATACTCGTTTCTTGTATTCTGTAGACATTTTCACAAGAAGTTTTTATTGATCCGCTCCATTGCTCGACACCAAAGCGACTCATTCCTCGATAAACGCTGTGAGAGAACGGAATTATTCGCAAGTCTATGCAAATTGATGGTTTTTTGTCTCCAGAGGCCCCCATGGTAAATCAAGCACATCTGTCTTAATTACAACGCTCTGAACTCGACAAAGTGTTACGCTATGTAGAAGTTAACCCCTCACGAGCTGGTGGTGACTCCTGAAATCGCTCGTAAATTTCACTTTTGTATTACTTCCCATGTTATTTTTTTGTCCAGGTATCTATAATTATATAATTTTGGAAGCCAAACCTTCAGATCAATTATTTTGCATATTTATCGGGGTTGCGAAATAGTCGGACTGGATTTAACATTAATTTAATGGTTTAGTCTCGCATTCCAACATCTGGTAACGAATATTACGCGTAAAGCACGCGTTACTGTTAACCCGGTCAGGTTTTTTTTCGTCCAAGCATTCATTTACGTATACAAACACCAAAATAATGCTGGGCTAGCTCATAGAGAAAAATTAATTATGCTTAAAGGCTTAGACGCTTAAAGGCTTAGACGCTTGTTGCCATTTTTTAATTTCCGTGAAAATTCAGAAAGACTTTCACAAAAGTGGCCCATATCACTTGAAATAAAATTAGGACCGACAATTATAAAAGTGTTGTGATTCAATTTTAAATGCTAGAGATCTAAAATTTACCCATTATTTCAATCACAAAAGTCGAGGCACGTACGCCTACATATAACCTCGTAGAGAGCGTGATAAGAGAAAATACATGAGCGTACTACATTTCAGTATAGTGTTTATCACGCCTGTATGCGAGGAATAATTTTATCTATATCAAATCTAGAAGCGTATTTAAAACTGCAGAATGTCATATTATATTTATTCAGATTCCAGCTTAAGAAAGGCTTCACTGAATATTCCGTACATAATTTCTCATGATTTCACAGAACTCAAAAGCATTTCCAAACCGTCGTGTTTAATTCTACATCCTTAACAAATTTTCTTCAAGCTCATTTACACAGTCTGTAAGTTAGTCGTAACGAATAAAATTTGAGACAATTCGTAATCCAAAAATGTTTTTTTAGTCTAAGATGGCCACATTCCGGCTCTTTTATTTCTATACTTCTACTCATGCCATTTTAAAGTAAAGCTACTCCGACAGAAGAGACTTTAATTAAAGTTGTAGTTCTTTCCATTCTAAAACTACAAAATTACTTCACTTCTTTGGGTTCTCAAGTGGTAAAGTTTCATGTCATTCTGGTTATAAGTAATGAGTCTCAAATGATCAGTATTTTGTTTCCAATAATAAATGTATTTGTAATTTTTAGTAGGTCATGATTTAATGACCGGCAGACTTTAACATTTAGTAAACCACAGCAAAATTATACTTCATTGTAGCAATACAAAGTTTAATGATGCGTTTATGCGTTTGATTTTCTTTAATAACGGCCTCTAAAGAGTAACTTATGATTATATCCACGATTTTGATAGCTAAGACGCAAGACTACGTAATGCATAGGCCATTAAAGTTTGACCGCAGACGCGAGATGTTGCGCTCTCACTTTCCAATTATTACGTCCAAATTTGTTTACGCAAGACAGTCTATCATGAAATGCTCGTTTTTATTCTGTCGGCCCTAGAAAAACTTAAATGTTGCATTAACCAAGCTTCGTTTTGCCATTCATGGGCGGATAGGCGAACAGTAAGCCTCACCAGGCATGACGTCCACCACATAAGTCATTGATGAGAGAGCGTGTGAACTATCCGTACGACAGAGATCAGCAGGTGACTGACTGCTCATGGAGGCTCCGCACGCGATCGGAGTCCGTGAAACGAAGACCAAGATTGACCTTAGATTGCTTGTTTCCTCATGTCCAATGCTGTGAGGAGAAACCGGGGAGGCTTGTGTGCTGGTGGGAGATCGCTTAATGATCGTTACATGCAATATTACGAAGGGATATCGTCAGCAACTTTTTGAGTTAGAGGCCGTGTGAACAAAATGACTCGTAACTTTGAAGGTTTCTTCGAAGGCTTGTATACAAAGATCTTTCATAGTCTAAAAGTGAAACCGTTATAAGAAGTAGTTGTTCAACTGCGTAATTCAATGTGAGTCTCTCGCTTTGAATCAGTAACCATGAAACCTCAACGAAATAAGTGGAGTATGCGTTATCGATTCTGTAATACATACATTATTTTTTATAGAATTCTTATTTATTCCACGAAGCACCACTAGCTTATCTTATACTGATCACTGATTATGGGTTGAGAATTTGACTCTACTAGACTTTATTTTCTGGTCTCCAAGTTGAACGAGCTTTTATTCAATGTTTCAATTCCTGAGCGAAAATGTAAGCTCCTTACTTTCAGAGGGCCTCAGTTCACAACTGAGTGATGCGTTGTTATTAAGAAGATGTTCTATTCATATTCAGCTTTTTATGTAAGACCCTATCGAACGCACCCCAACAGACTCGGTCGTGATGTGACTGAATTTGTACTGTCACTTTCTGTGAAGAGCGGTACACTTTCTCGCGTATCTTACCTGCACGGAGTACCTTTCTCCAAAGAAATGCATTTCATGCTTTAAATGGATGCCTCAAATAAAATTGTGTCATTTAAGTTGATTTGTGTCATGAAATTATGTCATGAAGTTTATATCTGTCATAAAACTGAGTCACCAAAAAAACTTGCATCGGGACGATTATTGGAAAATTTGTTGTTGAAATGTTACTTATGTGACTTCAAACTTTTTCGGTGCTTAGACAGGGGAAACATTCTTCCTTCAATGCAATGAGCTGTGGGTAGAAAGAGCGATTGCTCTAGCACGTCTATGTAGCATATTTAAGTGGCGAATCGAACAAATTTAGAAGTTGTTGTAAGACCCTGTAATGCTCCGAGAGAACTCGCGGCTTGATGTAGCGTGACCAGCTCTAAAGAGAACTGGTATTTTGTTCACGATATTTCAAGGCAACGTCTCCCAAAATCGTGAGGGTGACCTTCACTGGTCCCATGGAGGTCAGTAACGACGAGCTCCAACAGATAACTCTTGAGTAAAACTCTTCTTGCTGGATTTCGAGAAGCCATCAATCAAGCTGCAGTTGGCAATGTGTTTTGGAGGCATTCCCTTTAACAGTTGACCATTTAAAATTGGTTTTGTGAAGGATTTATTTAGTTACTTTGACTTAACTCGTAGCTGAGTAAAACACAGCACGAACAAAATTTTGATCCATAGCTGGCAGAAATAAGTCAAGGTGAATGAAAGTTGTCAGGTTATATGTGTCCAGTGTACTTGAATCAGACAATTCCTTCTAGGGGGCGTACATGGCGTATTTCGATTACATGGTGTATTGAAAAAGTGTCGATTCTTTAGTTTTATTCTAGGTAAATCTTTTCGGACTTAACGTCGAGGAAAACAACGATCGATCATTTCGTACTACAGCTAAGCGATGACTAAATGAAAATTTAGTCGCATTACGTCTGGTGATACGAGAAAACGATCGGAAATCTTGAGGGTATAACTTGGGTTACAGAGAAGATTGTTAGCGTGCGATGATCCTGTCTTAAACATTTTAGATAGTACATATTTTTCGTTATGAAATGAAACGAGCTGAAATCTTATATTCCGCAGTAAAATATCTTTTTTTCGTGATAAATAATTTTGAGTAAAGTTTTATTCACTCCAAAAACGGCTAAGAAAATTGCTAGTCGGATAGCCAGATCAACGATGGTCCAGCGCATCGATAGAATTTGCTTCAATTTCTACAGAATGATGCACTCAGGCGATGATGTCAGCGTCTGCGTGCAGATTTGCAGCACAAATACATGTCAATCCAGCCTGGGGAAGCCCGAGGCGGTCCACTTCGGAGTCGCTCGCTGTTGAGAGCCTTGAAGGACATGCCAAACATTGATCATCTCTTGTTTGTGCTCTGTTTCTCGTTTTTCCTGTCCAGGAAAAATAAAACAACGTGAATATCTAAGTATCAGAGGAAAATTTGTAATAAAGAATAATATGAAATTAAAATATAATTTTTCTCATGACAGAAAAAGTACAAGGATCCCTTAATCAAATATGTAGATTTAAAAGTTGAAACATTAAATTTTGAAAATTACTGTATTTTTTTTTAGATAAGACGCTGTAAACTAATTAAATAGGGAGTATCAAATTTCTTGAGCCCTCGTTCCTCTGCCTCTTCTGAGGTGTGTAAAAGATAATTATAACTCGTTTTAACTTGGGTGAGAGCCTTAGGGGAACTGAAGCAGCCTTAGGGGAACTGAAGGGGTAGCTTGTCTGGCGGTTAGGAATTTAGATGACTTTACAGTATTAAGATTTCTAAATATTCAAAGCTCAGTACGAAACTCCCGTTGAGAACGTTCATTTCTAAACAAAACTGATAGAATTATGTAAAAACACTAATAGATCGCCACATAACCAGTTACGATAACTGCAATTAAATATACTTTAGTGAATAATAGTCGAAGTGAGAGTCAAACAATAAAAAATAATTTCGTACAAAACTTACGATAAGATCGGTTTACTATTCTGCTACCATTGCACTATATCCTTCTTAAAAGCTGGTAAAGTAAGGCACGTTTCGATAAAGAACAAATTTCTCTGCAATAAATTTCAGCTTTGTTTGGAGAGGCAAAATTAGATCTCAAAGTTCGTTCTGGCCAACCCAGGAAATAACGCAGATCGTGAACGCAGGTCTGACAACGATGCCATTTTTGGAACTAAATTCTTCCCTTGGCTCAAATGAGGGTCTTGTTTTTAAAACACAGATGACGGGAACGTCGGACAAAGAAGGTAGAAGGTCATTTAGCCGTGATGAATCTAGAACTTTGAAATGAAGAAGTATTACGGGCATCAAATGATCTTAGTGTACCATGGCACGAAGTGGCTGAATGTGTTCAAAAACTTGCTTTTTCAGAAGAAATGTAAGATTGTTTCGCGATCAATAGCTCCCCACAATGACCAGGAAATTGTCTGAAGTCATTCTCGCACGTAGGGAAGAATTTAAACTTGACTTCACAGAACTTTACTAAACAGGATAACTGTGCGTATTTACGTAGTGTATTCGACAAAACCTTGGCGCGCTCAATCTTGTTACTCTGCAGGAAGTCTTAAATGAGGTTTTTGGCTATCGATGAGACACAATGCACGACTTTTCGAAGGCTCATTTGTGTTCACCAGCAGACAAGCGTGAGAACTTAGCGGTTTCAGTAAGTTTTCCCTGGACAGCCATAAGGAAGGCCCTCGGCAAAATATTATCCGCATTTCCGGATAAAAAAATCATCCAAGTCATCCCGTAATTTAAACAAGCTGTTTACTAATGTCCTCCGCCAAATGTACTTTAATAGATTTCAGTTGAGACGAAAAGTTACAAACAAAGAGAGAAATGTTTCTTTTAATTAGTTAGACCGTTTTCACACTACAAACAATCTATAAGACATTATTATATTTAACATCGAACTGCAGCTCGGTCAGAAGAAAATAATGATACCCAAACTACAGACGAATTTGGCTTGGCCATTTATTCAGATCGAACTTAACAAAAATTTAGTTCTGGAGCTCGTTGTCCTGTGAACAAGAGCTGAGCTGAGCTCTTGCAGAGACTGGGCCTACCAAATCCACCATCACGCGGACCCCAAAATGCAGGCCCTCCAGTAGAGCATTGTTGTGTTAGAGAACATTGTATGTTCTTGTCTTGAATAAGTACTCTCTTGAAAAAGAATTGCATTCTATAATTGTATCCAATTATATAGAATTGTATTCTAACCCGATGATAAGGTATTACGATTTTTTCCATGGTACATACAGGTATACTTGTATTTTACTATTCACTAAAATTCAATTAATTCACTATCAATTACTATTTAATTAATTTATTATTAATTAAAGAATTCATTCACTATTACTGGAGGCTGACTTACGATTCTGCTTTTATTTCGAAATGCCTTTGAAGGAAATATCATACTAAATGTTCAAATATTCTAAAAAATTAAGTTTTATATACTTCGTAGGATATGATTTGCGTCATATGCTGAAATTAATTTATTTTCTCAAAGAAGAACAAATGCAGCATATTTTCAACCCATGCAAACAAAGATCAAAGGCTCTCAGGTGAAACTCCCGTTTATTCTATTTGACCGACCCAGAAATCTGCATTTGCTCTTGTCAGAACGACACAGAACCCACAAAATGTAGCCTGTATTCCTGGATGTTCGACGCTGTGATGTCCCTCCTTCGAGAGGTCGCTGAAAATATCACTGAACAAAGTCCAAAATAGCAGCATCTCTCCGTCCAATAAACGAGGATCCCCAAGCTATCAGAACAGAGCCCGACTGCGTAGCGTTAGAAATGAAGAAAACGAACATGGTTGAGGCAGCGCCTCATTCTGGAAACTACCTCACACCGCACACAGCACAGCGGAGGTCGTCTGACGACGAGTGCAGGACCTGCTGTAGGAGTTGCCAGTACCACAACCGCCTAGCAACGGTGTCAGGGGCATACAATGAGACATCGTTGCACTACGCTTTGGCATAGAGCGAACTTTTGATAAGTTCATATCCAGTGCATATTAACATTGACGGGAAAGTTGTAACTTCTTCTTCACATGGCTACAAACTTCATAAATTACTCCTTCATTTCCACAGTAAGTCGCATCTCCAAATAAGTCTTTTTTTACCCTGTCCAAAATTGTAATGTAAAATACTTCTCTTTTTCTCAAATTTTCAATGCAAATAACGAATACTTATTAACCATGAATCAGAGTATTTCTCAGCATTATTTTTGGCTCATAGTCTAATTGAAGAACTTACCCACTTCCATAAAAATCTATTAGAGTTACAGTTCATGCAAAACTCCAGCGCTGTTAGGTTCACTCATTAGAACTTGAATAAGACCCGCACCGAAAAAGTTTTTCTCACTTACTCATTCCAGAAGGAAATTCGGACGGAATTTCATAAGGGATGTTCGAACTAGCCGCACGACTTTTCGCTCGAACTAACCGATCATTTTCGCTCAGCATAACTTGAACTCTTCATTGTAGATCTCCCTCTGACACCAGCAGGGAACTTTTTATATTAAATGCAAATATTTAGGGAGTTATGTTTTAACGGTGAGTTAAGTCATCACCTTTACTGGATAGCATGACAAAATTGTCTACGTAACGAGCCACTAAAACAGCGGAGCTTAGCCAGCGTGTGCTCAGAACTGTCGGCTTGCGAATGGTGGCCTCTGGTACCAGCTCGAACGAGCGTGACGCGGCTTCGGTAAATTTTTATTCCCTGGATCAACATTGAGTGAAACGAAATAGACACTTAATAATGAAGCTCATAAATAACTTGATAGATGGATGAGCAAAACATATATGTGTTTTACTAACCAATAGCCCCGAATGAAGGCAGTGAATAAACTTCTTTTCGTTAAAAATTGTTATCTGAAATGTTAGAATGTCAAGCAGTAAAAAGACTTTATTTTTGAGATGGTCTTCTCATGAGAAGAAAAATGTGAGAGCTAAAGTTATTGAAGCTCACTCGCAGTCGTAAACATAATTCCTCACAGATTCTGAGATACCATGGTTAATTTTTTTAAATTTTCTTAGCAGTATAAAAACCGAATACAAATAAGAATTAAAGAGACCCGCTGATGCCATCATTTTAATACAAATCTACGTTTTTCTGAGTAAAAACATCGTACACTGATATCAAGAAGACACACACTAAGTTATAGAGGAACGTAACCGTACACTTGCACAACAGGCTTAGCACTGCCGAGCGGTTCGTTCTCTCTATCTAGCGTGAGACTTTCTACTGTCGATTTGCGCCCATTCGCAGAACACAAAACACCGCTTGCCTAAAAAGTGCCGAGCTCAGTTCTAAATACGGGCTTTGGTATTCTTATCAGAACCTAGAATATGGATATTGACAAGCTCGAGTGTTATACAAAGCACATTCCAAATGAAGAAGGCATATAAATAAAAAATACTCCAGGTTTATTGTTGTGAATTACATGCAGCAAAAATAGGGGGACTCTAAGCCCCCGTAACGCCTCACCACTCGTCGCCTGGCCCTTCAGAGAGAAGAAATGGGGACTCCGTATCTTATGAGGAGTACTCTGATTCGTGAGGCACGGTAAATTCAGTGACAAAATTATGTTTGAAATTTGTAATGTAAGAACTTTTTCTTCAAAACTTTGTGGCTGTTCGAAAAATTAAGCAATAGATTCCAGGCATCTCCGTAGCTGCTCGAATGATGTAATTTGCGTAAATTTATAAAAATAAAGTTACGGAGTTACAAATAAGTCAATAACACGGTGGACTAGTAGCTTGAATGACAGTTCTCGTTTCTACTTACCAAAATTTTTCAGTAAGAAAAAGATCTAAAGAAATGAAAGTCGGAAAACGTACTCACCGTGACAGGATAAAAATTTGTCCGAATCAGGATAAGTTATCTACGGATAATTCATACTTGGTTTACTTGCAGTTTCTAAGAACCTGGATAAAGTGGCTCAAATTTTAAAGCTCAGGAGGTAAAATTTATTGTCATAGATAATAATTTCATGTACTGAGTTATTAAATTTCATAGTGTACATTAATAATTAAATACTCTTTTAAATCATACTTATTGTCATATTTCTTCTACATAAGATTCAAGGTACGGATGGGTTAAAAAATCGACGAGAAAATATCCTAAGCTTATTGAATTAACTTCAATAGATAGATTTTCAAGTAAGTGTGTGATTGGAGTATAAAACTGAATAATTCATCTATTTCTGGATCGTTAGCGCTGGCGGCAATAATGATACACCCGGACGACAGCCGAGCGCCATCACTTCGTCCGGACTGAGAAACCCCGTAAGTAAACGCGGAGGCGGAGCGCCGATGTCTGAGGTCACGGCAAAGTGGCAGTTGTCGACCTTACAACTGGACGTGACGTCATCACCCTAATGCTATATATACGGACGCTGCTCATGGATCTGCATGCAGTCAGCTCTTGCTCACCGACTAGCAATCATGGTAAGATTTGGGCTCCAGCATGAATGAAACCATTCTAGAATTTGGTTTTATTTAGGGTTTATGCGATAGTTAGAACATAAGACTTCGTTCAATACTCTTTTACATAAAGATACATGCTTTTAAACGAGAATATTTAGTTTATTATTTCTATTAATTTAGTTTATTCGAGTTTGAGGGTATAACTTCTTTACGTGTATTGGAAATGATCTACTTGGCTAAAGCAGAATTACTGTTTTTGGAAGGCGTATGTTAATACTTAGAATTTAAAATTATATTAGAAGTTAATATTTAATTTACCTTGACAGCCAATTCTCAGGTGAAATTTTAGAGCAATTTTGATGATGAAATTAAACGAATACTTCATTCTTCTTACGTAAAAACGTCAATAGTAGATTGAAGTGAATTCAACATTAGGAAATTATTCGACTTGAGTGGAAAATATATTAGCGTAATCAAACGCTTATCGAAAGAGAAGCATCCCTTTGGCTATGTTGAAATATTCAAATCCCCAAATGTCTTCAACCATTCTGAGTGAACGCAGCCACTTTTATGCGTTACACTGGTCCAACAAGATACAAACTTGTTAACGTATTCTTAATGTCATTCCAACTTCTGCTGGATAACAAATATTTTTCTCGTAATTGCATAACGATTGAGCGTCCTCGATTCGCATGAATACAAATGCATTCCGGGTGTTACGTTCCTGACTCACTCGCCTGAGCTTCATAGAACTTTAGAACTTTCATACATTCGTTAATGCTTTGAAATTTTTGTCTTTTCTGTAATAAAACTGTAACCGTTGCTATATTCCAACGCAAAAAGTGTACCTTGTTCTTGGAAAATTTGACTACTCCTTTGTATCGGGATGGTGAAACTTCTACTCTTGTAGCAGTTGCTTATTACCCATACGAGAATGTGAATGAGGGTATCATGCTGCATCACTGAGCGGACATTTCCGTTAATGTGGTATTAGTGTTGCCGTCACTAGTGTCTAGTGGCGACTGTTACTAGTGTTGACTGCGCCTAGAGATGACGGCTGACTGCATCGTGCCCTGACCATACCTGTATAATATTGACCGCATTTAACACCGGAAATAACTGACGCTGGCTTCCTGTCGCCCTCAGAATCGACTGTTGAGTTTCGCTGTGGTGGCGCTGACGGTGGCTGTGGTGGCCGGCTGGGGAGGTTCTTCAGGAGGTAAGCCTGCTTAGCAAAGCCCACACAAAACGAAGTCATTCTTTGTCCCAACGTAAACGGGCACGGACGGACTGAACGATAGCTGGTCTGGAACTCAGTATTTCTTATATTTTATATTGACTCAGTAAATAACGCAACCTAATCACTGACTCACTGACATTTCCAGTATTTGACAGGGTATTCTTGGCTTGCGTACGTTTTGAGGGCCTGAAGTGTACGTCTTTCTTTAAATTAGATTCATTGAGTTCTGCCAAATAAACTACTCGTCCAATTTGGTCCTTGGCTTGCCATGAATATCAGTAACTGAAATTTAAGTTTGAATGGATATTCAAAAGACTAAAATGCAGCGATTTTATTGTATAGTATTTTGTTTCCATCATAATATTAAAGTCAGTTAGAAATTGCACAATATTCCATAAGTTTAACACAACTGCAGAAATTACGACCATGAGTTCCCTCAGACTCCTGCCTTAAAATAAAATTAAGTAAACGACCTTACATTTCTTTTTGAAAGCGTGATCTTATGATTTATTTTACTGAAGTTTTTTCGATTGGTACGACAACGACGGATTTTAAATAAAGTCAACATGTTTTGAATAATCAGAAAATTTGAATGATTACCGTGGTTACCATTTCATCAACTTATTTCAATCGTCAGCGGTAGTTTGAACTTTCGACAACGTAGCCAGCAAGAATAAGAGGCATAAAGCGAAGTAACTGGTATCTGTTTGAAGCATTTACCCCGAAAATCGAAACGTTTGCCGGAAGGCATACTCGCGGCCTCTTTTAAATTAACTTTTGTTAACACTAGCTGAACATTAAGTTAGTGATCGAGAAAAAAATTTGTTATTTAAGCTCTCAGNCGGGCACGGACGGACTGAACGATAGCTGGTCTGGAACTCAGTATTTGTTATTTAAGCTCTCAGAATTCAAGATAAATCAACACATGTACAGTAGGCTACAGAAACAGGTTCAGAAAGGTTTTGTACGCTAAATAACATGTCCTCTCATGTCAATTTCGATGCTACTTTATGTGAACCACAATGGTACTCAGTGTCAGACTGTTATTTTGCCAAACCTTGATTTTCGAAAATGACGCCAATTATGAAGTGCCTCTCTATGGGCTTAAATTCATATCGAATTCATGCTCAAGAATAGCCCCGCAAAGCCAACATGATTACTGCCAGAGCTCTTCATAATATTCACAAAATTACTGGCAGACGTACAGACTTTGTTGACAATGACAGGTCGGTGTTGGAGGTAGCTTGGAAGGAGGTCAAGGCTTCGGTGGAGGCAAACTCACTCGTAATATTTTGTTCACGCTCTTTTTTAACGATTCCCACTGAACAAATATACTGCACCCAGATTTTGCGCTATGAAGAAAGTGTCTGATACATTCACAGAGATGTTGAATTTCTGTAGAGAATAGCTTCAATTCGGTCACTGCAGCACTCCCACAATTTGCTCTGTTCAACTGTAAATAATGGTAGATAAGTAGGATGGAGAGGTCGTCAGATGTATCGTTATCATTTGGAAATTCTAAGCGATACGATGGTTAAAAATGGTTAGCTTAACACATGCATGATTAGTACAACGACACAATTGTTTGTGCCAATGTCACACCCGAACAAAACCATGAAGGTAATCAAGAGAGATGCAGCTCGAGGACGGCGAACTCAGCACCAGCTCCGACTGCGTCTCTTACGTCTTCTTCACGTTTATCACAGCCGTCGCAAAATATCAAAATATTCAAGCTTACATCGTGTTCGATGATATTAGTTTCCTATAATTCAATTTCATTTACCAGATCATAATTTATAAAAAATCTAAATGAATATTTTGTAGTGTTTGCATAAAAATTAAACATCAAAAACGTTCAACTCCCTGATACTCGCGCAGCCNTATTCAAGCTTGCATCGTGTTCGATGATATTAGTTTCCTATTATTCAATTTCATATACGAGATCATTATGCCTATAAAAAACTAAATGAATATTTTGCAGTATTTTCATAAAAATTAAACATCAAAAACGTTCAAGTCTCTCATATTCGCGCAGCCAAATAGAAGTAAGTGAGGCATCGCATAAAGTGGTCTCTCAGAGATGAAAAGGCTCCTACAAAACATAAGATGGGATGCCGAGGCGCAGCAGACTATTGTAGCACACAGTGAGTGCTTTACAACTTACGCCTCACGTCATCATTTATTCAGTTACGGCCATCTAAAATGTTTTGGCCATTAAACTTCTTCATTGCTTGAGCAGGAGGCGGTGGATATGGAGGAGGCGGTTTCGGAGGCGGTGGTGGCGGATTTGGTGGAGGCGGATTCAGCAAGGGAGGTGGAGGGTTCAGCAGCGGAGGATTCAGCAAAGGAGGTGGATTTGGAGGTGGAGGTAGAGGATTCGGCGGCGGCGGCGGTGGATTTGGCGGTGGATATGGCGGTGGTAGAGGAGGCGGAGTCAGCATCGTGAAGGGACAAGGGGTCTTCCTTGGTTCTTCCACGTCTAGAGGCGGTGGTGGATACGGAGGTGGAGGTGGCGGATTTGGCGGCGGTGGTTTCGGTGGCAGCGGACTTAGCAAGGGCGGTGGTGGATTCAGCAGTGGTGGCGGCGGATTCGGCGGCGGTGGATTCAGCAAAGGCGGTGGTGGATTTAGCCAGGGCGGCGGTGGATTTGGTGGAGGAGGATTTGGCGGTGGCGGATTTAGCAAAGGTGGTGGAGGTTTCAGCAGAGGCGGAGGAGGAAATTTCGGCAGCTATGGATCATCCGGATTCTCTTCAGGTTCGCTCATATTCTTGACTTCAATTTAAGTAATACAGCACCTATCACAAACGTGTATTGCTTGACTCATTCTATACATAGAAAAGTGTTAAATTTCAAACGATTTCCAAATTTGTAAAAATTGCAAGTTTCTGCTGCTATGACTATCCTTCCTATCATTACAAAATTACCCAAAAGCCACAGGTACTTCTCATATCATATTGCTTGATCGCTTGACCAATCTAGAATAAAATTTAACTCGTAAATTTCCTGTGTTTTTAAAAACTTCAAAATTTAAATTCTCAGCATTAATATGCGGAGATTCTAGTAGTCCCTTCTATTTTTTATTTGTTTCCAGGATAGATAGAATACGTTTTCATTTCATTGAGAAATAACGAAATCCATTACACTAAGCCCATTTTCATCAATAATTTATTATGCAAGTTTCCAGAGGAACGTAAAACTTTTCCATTTTAACGCTATTCTCGGACCCGACAGGAGGCTTCGGAGGCGGAAGCAAAGGAGGCCGCAGAAGCTACTAAGTCCAGCCAAGCCTGATCTCTCCTGCGATTCAAATCGAGCAACTCTCAAACATGTCATCTTCCGAGTAAACGAACTTCAAAAATTTTGCGATGCTTTTCTTTGTCCTGGCACATTCGGGTGGGATACCAAACGTATAACACGCAGTATCTCGCACTTCGGTGACTTCAATCTGGAGATGACAACTGGTGTGAGACCTGCCTTCGTGACCTGTGTAGTGACACGATGTCTTGAAAAAAATAAGTACGAAGGGCTTTGTCGTCGCGGTCGCTTTGAAGCCGTTCCAACGGTTGAACATATTTCCAGATTGAAAGAAACAAAAGGAAAATCGAAANTCGTCGCGGTCGCTTAGAAGCCGTTTCAACGGTTGAACATACTTCCAGATTGACATAAACTGAAGAATCAGAAGGATTGAATCAGTTAATTGTAATATGAGCTAATGTAATGAAAAATATAGCACAATTGGAAAGTATAAATAAGTAGGAAAGGAAAACCGAGCATGTGTCACGTATTTGAACAAGAAATTAGACTTCGTTGATATCCAGGGTAAATATCAAACGATTGGGCTCCACATAACTGTACTTCATTTTCAACAAATTAAACTAATTATGAGCTCCATGAGTTAATCTTGAATGGAATTTAAGTTCAGCTTTGTCAGAAAACTTTAATATTTACTTCATTTCACTTGGTTAAATGTCTATTTTTTCCAAACTTTTGCATTTATTGTAAAGTGTGGAATAATTTTCATAACCTTGAGTAAGAAATTTCATCATTTCAGCGTTTTCATTTAGATTTCCCCTAGAAATTGCACTTTTTCCTCTAA
>VOMN01036056.1:0-14200 GCA_014899125.1 Orchestia grillus
TGGCCTAGTGGCATGTGGCCTGGTGGAGGCATGTGGCCTAGTGACATGTGGCCTAGTGGCGGCATGTGGCCTAGTGGCGGCATGTGGCCTAGTGAGGGTATGTGGCCTAGTGAGGGCATGTAGCCTAGTGAGGGCATGTAGCCTAGTGAGGGCATGACGCCTAGTGGCGGCATGTAGCCTAGTGACAACATATGGCCTAGGGACATGTAGCCTAGTAAATCAGGACTCAGAAATGGATCAGGATGCTAACTGCATTCGTGCTTTGGTGGCGCAAGCGGTTACGCGATGGTTGCTCCAGAGGTTCGTGTAGCCTGTCGCTCAGGGAGTGTTAGTGGCAGTGCGTGGATAGTGGAACCGCGACACGCTCCCTTGTATTGACAGCGATATTGGGATATTTATTGACGGTATTGTGTAATACATCCCATGGGAATACTTCAAGAACCGTGTGTGCGTGTGTGTGTGTGTGCGTGTAGGGGGAAGAGATGTTGGGGATACATGACGCTAGGGTCGTGATGCAAAGTGAGTGTGATGCTGCGTGAGAGGTGTGCATGAGTGTAGAGTGTGATCCTATGAGTTGAGTGTGTGAAGGTGTATGTGTTTCTAGCCTACCTGAGGTACATGTGCGTGGCTAACTGAGCCGCGTTTCGGTTTCAAGCAGAAGTATAAAAGTATGGCGGTGCCTAAAAGATTTGTGAGAAAGTGCCTTACAAAAATAGGTGGTAAAGAGCAACAGTGGCGTGCGACAGTCGCTAGAAGCAAATGAGAAAGAGGTTCAAGTGCTGGACGATGATGTGTAATACGAAGTGTCAAAGAATGGCATTAGACGGCGTGGCTCAGGGGGCTGGTGAGAGCGGCTTACAAAATCGAAGCGTCAAAATAATAGGAACACAAGAATGAACCTATCGGCTCGTCCCATTGTCATCTCCTACTCTATTCCATGTATGTGAGTGAGAGAAAGACTGTTTATTGAGAATTCCGTGAAAGTGGCAGGATGCTCTAGAAATGAGAGGCAACCGTAGAAATCATCTCGCTTAAGAAAACAGCAGTTACTAACAATTAATTTTGGAACGGGGCTAGTTTGGTATACTGCAGAGTGTGTGCCGAAAAAAACAAAGCAGAAACTGGAAGCGCGGTGGCATAAGCCGACACCTTCTGTAAAGGCTACGAGTTAATCACGAATTTAAGTTTTAACCCAAGCTAAAAAACGATTGCATAAAAGATGATCAAACAGCAAACAATAAGCGTGACTTGTGAAGCTCCTAACAGTAGGTGCTGGAGGTGCGTGAGCCAGGTAGAATATATTTTCAAGGTTAGCTAATAAAACGTGAGAAGTAGAATTTGTGTGGAAACCTCTTATGTACTTTAGTGTAAGATCATGCAATGTAGAATGTTAAACGTGGATTTAACGAACGAAGTACCTATAACATCGCCACAACGTTGTGTGTGGCGTTTATGGCCCGATTAACCTGTTAATGAGTATTGACATCACATGATGTTGGCGTGTTTGTTGCATTCACACGGTCGCTGTCGATTACACAGACCGTGTGAATGCAACACCGGCCACCTGAGCGGTGACCGTTAACAGGTTAAAGCGAATAGTGTTATTCAGCGTTAACAGGTTAAAGCGAATAGTGTTAGGGTTAGAGCGTTGAGCTCTAACCCTGAGGATGAGGAGCACGTGTAAGAGTGATGTCCTGGTGGACGTGTTCTGCAGGGCTACAGTTGTGCTTTGGGACCAAATGGAATGGTGCTGGAGACGACTGGCACGAGCCGAACGGTCCGGTCTTGTGTCGCTACCCAAGTCCCATGCAGCCAGACAAGGCAGTGGGGCGCGGTGGTGCAACGCTGTGTGGTGGTGGGGCGCGGTGGTGCAACGCTGTGTGGTGGTGGTGGGCGGTGGTGCAACGCTGTGTGGTGGTGGNCGCTTTGTGGTGGTGGGGCGAGGTGGCACAACGCTTTGTGGTGGTGGGGCGAGGTGGTACAACGCTTTGTGGTGGTGGGGCGAGGTGATGCAACACTGAGTGGTGGTGAGGCGAGGTGGTTCAACGCTTTGTGGTGGTAGTGGTGGGGTGTGGTGCTGTAACGGTGAGTGGTAGAGGTGGTGAGGCGAGGTGATGCAACACTGAGTGGTGGTGGGGTGAGATGGTACGACGCTGTGTGGTGGTGAGGAAGTTCAATCCTGACTGGTTGGGGGTGAAGGGGGGAGGTCGAGTTGATGTACCATACGGTGTGACTAGTCCTAGTCCTCCTGAGCGCCACGACCAGTGGCGCAGCACGCCACGCACCACCGAACATGAGGTGCTCTGTACGTGTGAGTGCCGTCACAGTTGTGTAAGGCGACCGATTGTAGTGTTTCATGACGGAATTTGAATGCCCCTCCGTGAAGGAAATCAACGAAGAAATAAATTAGGAAGAGAACTGAAATAATGAACAAACTCTAGCTTTCATGGATAAATTTACCTAAAGGAACAGGACGCTGCATACGAGCTCGAAATTCATCCAGGGAAATCTGCATGATCAGAAATAGTTGATCATTTCGAAAGGTGACTTAATTACCACCCTCCCCTATCAGAGTGTAACACCTGACAGTTGAGTTCTGCAAGCAATAATCATGGCATCAGTCGACAGTGAGTCTCTGGCCTCCAGAACCAGTACTGAAACCACAAATAGTTTCTGTAACAAGAAAAATGACGTCTAGGATCTCAAGGGTGAAACACTGATTCTACGAATTGTTCTGTGAATCGGAAATATTAGTGTTATTTTGAGAAGCTCGGGCACAATATTCGCATAGAATTGATTCCCTTTGACGTCCATGACTGGTTTGTTTCAGCTTTCAAAAATGCGGTCGTCAAGGATGTGTATTTCTGTTGACTTTTTACTTCAGAGCTGAAACTTTTTTGCACGCAACAAAATATTTCCAAATAGCTTGATTTGTTGCCCATTCATCGGTTTAGAACGATAAAACTACACAATGTTTATGAAGATCTCTCGGTGAGTTAATTCATTTATCCGATTTTTCAACCATTTTCGCACGAATTCGAGGCAACAAAGTTCACGGAGGACTCAACAGCTCGGTACAGGTCCAATATGGATTAACGTGTCGAGAAATTTACTCGCAGCGTTCCATCATACGAGGTACTTAAGGTGATTGTTTCAAATAATTACATTTTGAGATGGTATTGACACTAGTAACTCGTAACCAAGGCTAGCGCAGCGTGATTCAAATCGATTTTATTAATACAAGTTGAGCATCATTAGTAGGTTACCCAGCCCAGCACGTTTATCCGACAGAGTAGCTTATTTAAATTCAAATAAAAAGTACGTGCACCCATGCACGTAATTTTTCTCTTCCTTAAGAGCGAATTGCATCTTGATATCTTTCTCGTCTATTCGTTCTCACCCAGTGAAAATAAATATGCCGTATTTATATTAACTAGTGAGGAAAAGGCTTCCCCCTTATATAGATGTGATATGCAATTTCTATATCTCTACTCATAAAAGTTAGTCGCCCAACGCAGTTGGCAGGACAATACTCTAACGTCACGCCGTGAAATACTCGGAGAAAAGTTCGAGTTATTGAGGGAAAAAGAGGAAAGTAGTCTAGATTATTAAAGTTTGTCGCTATAGAAACGTTCAAGAAATCTACGTCAACGACACAGATTGGTCTATAACTGGAAAATTTTCCAACAATCAGTGGCAGAGACTTTATCAAAAGCGTACGGGTAGGCAATGGGAAGCATTTCTGAACATTTGGGTTGGCTGCGTCGATAACGAGCTGTTTGAATGACTCCTCTGCTATTGACAATCGCTGGGCGGCTTTTTCGATTCATTTCTTAGTTCATGTGAAATATGAACTCAAGGTGCCGAGGAATTCAACGTTCACAGTTTTCAAACAGCAGATTTGAGTTTCATCGACATATTTTCTAAACCCTTAAGTATCGCTTATAGTAAGCACGAAACTACTTTGTTGCAAAACCCTTCAGCACCAACAACTACGGCAGGTAATACCTACTAGCCGAACATTTTAACAATAGCTTAGAGCTTAATGCTTAATTGCTGAGGGCTATCTAAGTCATAAAATGAAAGGAAACAAAGAAATGAACGGAAACAGTTCAGTTAGAGGTGGTAGAGGCAGTGTCGACTGTTATGTGTAGGTGTTCATGTTTGCCTGTGATGACCCGCAAAGCTTTCGAGCTTCAATGATGTTCGACGCTGTTGCAGTGAGTGCTGACGTTTTCTGTTCACCAGATTTAGAAATGGAAAAGCTAGCTTGTTTCTTCATGCTTGCCCTGAGGGATGCGTGTTTTCTAGCAGGAGGAGCGAGGTGGAATCGTCCTGAACCTGTGGGGGTAGTGGAATGCTGCTGTGGTTGCTGCATAGCAGGAGACCGACAGCCGACACCGCCGCCTCCTTCTAAATGATGGTTTAGATTGAACAAGTGGAGAGCCTCGGCGCCATTTCCTAGCGAAATGCAACAAAAGAAAGTATATGGAGAGGCGTACAAGAGGTGGTCCTCTACAGCTAGGTTACAAGGGCTGCAAAACAAAAGACAGAGCATGGCTGCGCGGGGCCTGGAAAAGTCCTCGCTAAACCTACGTCTCGATAAGCGGCACGGGTTCAAGGGACAGATTGGGAGCATTGATAGGCAAAAAGGACCGATTCTTCCGGTTGAGGTTTGTCTCAAAGCTGCTAAAACTGACTCGGTATTAGACGCTTTCCCTATTTTCAAGCAAAAATGTATTTGCCGCCCAGTGAGAAAATACTCCGTCACTGAAATCAAACATAGCCGACTCGGACCTAAATTTCTTTAGCTCGGCAACGTACTTGTTTTACCAGCGTGCTATAACTTTTATGGGTATTATTATAAAGAAAACCTCGCTCGGTGTTGTCGGTCCCTTTGCTCACACATGAAAGTGTCTTTCGCTGAGAGGATAAGGGAAAATTCTCAGAGAAAATATTGAAGAAATGAAAAACACAGAGAATTTGAGAAGCAAAAATTGAAGCGTTCTAGTCCCTTTTTTATAGTGCAGGAAAAATTATTATTGTGATTTGTGATTCAACTAACTGATCAGTAAGAATACCAACAGGAAAGGCACTGCAAAAAAAATAATATGAGTCCATTTGAGAATAAAATAGAGGCTTTTCACTAGACTAGAAGCCCGGGAGGCTTCTGCACCAGTTTACAGAACGATGTCAAATAAAATTAAAGTCACAATTTTCATGATGGGTCAAAATGTAATTGGAAACATGAAAAAAGAATCTTCTCAGCCCCGCACCTGTCGCAGGTACCACAAGAACACTGTAGAAATACATCGACACTGAAGAAAAACTTTAAAAATGGACTTGCAGTAGAAGTAGAAATGCTTATAAAAATAATAACATTGTTTCTTAGTGAAAAAGAGACACATCAAACGTTAAGCTGTTTTAGAATAGCAAGAAAATTCTAATTTGTGACGACCTTCTCAGGAGTATTTCTAAATTCAATAAAAATATGGCAAAAGGAAAACTATTCACTATTTGCAGAGTACCGAATAATCTCCAGTGACTTATGTATAGAGTAAATTTAAATGTAACTTAAGTACATTTTGAAAACGTGCGAAAAAAAAATGTTCCTAGAAGGGTTAAAGAGCTAAAATAATATTGAAAAAAATATCAAGATAAAACTAAATTTTTATATGCTTGGAAGGCTTGGATGGTATAAAATCCAGCTTCTAGCATAAGCGTGACACGATATAAAGCGACAATCTAAGTTTTATTTACTAAGCCCTAAAAATGCTTTATAACTACTGTAATATTCTTGGGAAAATTTTGTGTATCAGTCAATGAGCATTAGCGATCCTAAACACTGTATTCCACCCCTCGGGACACACACAGATGTGGACATACGCAGTCCACTCCCGACAGCTTAGTTCACCGCAATCATTCCTGGTATTTTCACCTAAAAGAATTCTACAAAAACCGCATCAGAAATAGAACGGCATTTCTAGATAAATGCGCCAAGTGATGAGTATAGATCTTTTTCTTCAGTGAGCTCGTTCCAGGTATTCATCAAAATACTTGAAAATATTGACAATATCTCCACACGACATATCTAATCGGGGTGAAGTAGTCCGGATGTGTTTTACGTGGGGTCTGCAATCATCAAAAAGCTTCAAAGTGAAGTAGTCGGAATCCACTGAAAATATTAGCAAGCTATTTATGTTCAATCTATTTTATGTGTTAATTGTAAGACTTTCAAACTTGAAGACAAGATGCCTTTCTTCCTTTTAGGAAATATTCCTTGAAAGCATCTTGCCGAAGTGACCCGGATCACATTTTCCAGACCTGGTTGAACACGGAGCTCGTTTTGAAAAGAAAACCTCAACGTGGGAAATTTTAGAGGTGTGATCAAAGCAGCAGGATGGGAAGCAAGTCTACCAGTAGCCGCAGAGTTCATTAACTGTCACTCAAACACATTTTTATGGTTAGCGTAACTATAATTATGGCAAAATTGAAATGATGTCAATGTTAACAGTATTCAAACGATATTGAAGGGACACCCTAAGATCTGCCTGAGGGCCACGACTGTCGTCTTGACCTGGTCATGCACTTTTCAAACCTTAAGAATAAAATAAACAAATCCAGAGGGAGAAACACTGCAGCTGAAATTTCATGGAACGCCGACTGATTTTTTATTGAAACTTTTTTCTTCTATACGTGCCCCTTGAATGTATATAACAACATAAGAAGGCGGAAGCGCAAATCAATTAAATCAATGCCCACTCAAAAATTCTCATGAGAAATCCATAATTCACTAGGTACTGCGCGTGTCTTTAGATTGCTCCTCATAGACGTACAAACAGGCATATTCTCGTATTAATTATGTTAAATTATTAAAGTCAATAATCTCGAGTTCACGGTGATTGCTGAAGAACATTCTCTCATCAGGTCAGCGCTGAATCAGCTGCTGCTGAAAGCAAACTGATGTCATGAAAGCAGCCGCCGCATTCCTCCCTTGAAACTCTATCTTCTTGCCTTCAGCAAGAGTGGAATAATCTCCAAATAAAATAGTGAAAAGTCATCTGCTCCACAGGAAGCTATTTACAGATGTTTTGTCTAGGAGCCATCGCTTTGAGAGGCCTTGACAATTTTTGCACTCATGCACACTCAGAAGTATGAAACACTCAAAAAAATGGTTATCATCGGAAGTATTGAAGTATGTTTGTTTACTTGACGAAGAGTGTGCGTACCAGAGAATTAGAAAACAAGGTTTCTATGTAATCAAAAATGAAGGCAAGGATTTTAAAGATGGACGTGCGGCTGTTTTTTTCGCTGTTGTTGCTGTCTTTAATAAAAACATCAACAGAGAGGAAAAAATGGCAAATTGACAAGTGAAGTATTCTGGTGCAGTGCCGACTACAGCGTCATTTTTTCACGTATTCTTTGTAACTGAATTGGCTTTCTCAAGTCGCTAGCCAAAATAGAACTCAAAACCGCAGCGCTTTTAGGGAGCGCCGTATCGAAGGAAGCTTACCCATTTTAGGTCCAGGACCTCCTCTGTTCATGGCATTGGGCCCCTGGCTCCTCTTTGCCCCAGGAGGGGCTGGCCCCATTCTAATGTGTTCCACAGGGCCAATTCTCCTTCGTTTCTTGGGCAGCTTGGCTCGGGCCTGTGTGTGGCTGTAGTACATGGCGAAGTTGGACACAATGACCGGAACTGGCAACGCGATCGTGAGCACACCCGCCAGGGCACACAGGGCACCCACGAACATTCCCACGTACGTCTTGGGGACCATGTCTCCGTAACCCACCGTTGTCATGGTCACCAACGCCCACCATAAGCCCAGTGGGATGCTGTTAAAGTCATTGTGGGGGTTGGCTTGTATTCTCTCCGCGTAATACACTAACGATGCGAATATCACAATGCCCAAGACAAGGAAGAAGACCAAAAGAGTCAACTCTTTGGCCGAGGCTCTGAAGGTCTGGATGAGAATCTTGAGGCCAGAGGAGTGGCGTGTCAGCTTGAATAACCTCATTATCCTGATTATAGAGAAAAATTCTAAAATATCTGCGTTCTCCAGGTGCGAAGCAAATTCTTGCAGACAAATGTCGACGTAGAAGCTGACGGTTGCGATAAAGTCTATCATGTTCGTCGACGCTTTTAGGAAAGCGAACTTATTCGGAGCGGAGATGAATCTTATGAATATTTCAAATGTAAACCATGTGTTACAGATACATTCGATGTAGAAGAAGGCTTGGTGGGCTTTGGTGGCAGTTTTGTCGAGAGTCCAGGCAGTGGTGTTGTCTGCTAGCTGGACTGTTCTGTTGCTTATTTCTGGCACCCTCATGTTCGGGTGAGTCTTCAGGCAGAAAGAAAGGATGGACACGCAGATGAAGAAAACCGAGATGATCCCAATCACCTGAAATCCAAAATTTCATCAACACAAACACTTTCATAGTAACAGAAGCAAATGGTTCAACAGGATCGTAAAATATGTGTATGTTCAAAAAAAATAAACGTTTTACGTAGCGTAAAAATCAAACTATAGCTCGGACGTGGTACGATCTACGAAGAGATGGTGTAAAGGATCAAAATAGAATTTAAATCATAAACAGAAGAATTAGAAATTGTAGGCCTACTAACTTTTAGAAAATCATATGAAACATCCATCCCACAGCATAGTACTGTGAAAAGGCAATCACGCGTGAAGTCACCAGCGCGATAACGTAGTGCCAGGGGCAGTGCTATCACTTGTAATGCTAAGTCTGTGTTGATAACAATGAGTTTTAGTTAAAAAACAACGCATGAATTCTGAAATAATTTTATGAATTTAGTAAAAGCTCATACACTGCGTGGACCTGCAATAAAATTCTGTGGTAACGAAACGAACGAACTGCTCGTCATGCAGTCATTGTGTGAGCGTCGGGTGAGAGTGACGAGTTAAATTAAACAAATTTAGAGCAAAGCGTCATTCAAGTCTTCTATTCTCTTGCACATGTGAAAGATAAGAACAACCTAGAAAACAGCTAGACTTGAGCAAAAAAATAGAATAAAATATTTCCCAAGAATAAAGTTATTCGCAGATACGCCAATAGGAAGCTCCAGTACTCTAAGGCTGGTCAAATCTAGGTGGGAAAAAAGCCGCGAATTTGAGAAGTTTTCGTATACATCTTCTGCTAAACGCATTTGTGATCATATTCTGTCAATGCAGTTGGGCCTCTCATCTACGAACACGCATATTAAAGGGCATCGGACTCAAGCGAAAGATGTAGTGACGTAAATACGCACTCCTTTGGCCGGAATGCTAGGTACGCAAGTGCGGAATACGTCCTCAAGAAATACTCGTGTTCACGTCATCCCTCCCACCGACGGGTCCGGTGATTCGAGGGCTAGCTGTACAGGCGGTCCGGTAATTCGAGGGCTAGCTGTACAGGCGGTCCGGTGATTCAAGGGCTAGCTGTACAGGCGGTCCGGTAATTCGAGGGCTAGCTGTACAGGTGGTCCGGTAATTCGAGGGCTAGCTGTACAGGCGGCCCGGTAATTCGAGGGCTAGCTGTACAGGCAGTCCGGTAATTCGAGGGCTAGCTGTACAGGCGGTCCGGTAATTCGAGGGCTAGCTGTACAGGCGGTCCTCGACGTATGACGAGCTCATTTTAAGTAATATTTCATTAGTATTCAAAATTTAGAGTTAAATGCACTGGAAATATGTGAACCTAAATCAAAGCACACACGTATTTATTATATTCTCGCATCAAAAGTCTGGCTGAAAATTGTTATTGCAAATCAAACGTTACTTTAAGTACGTCATATGTCGACACTATATTTTGTTATGCTTCATCTCTCCGTCCCTCAAATTCGAGTGTTTGTAACCAGCACGATTGGCATTTTCTCCACGCTCCCATTGAACTAAGCCCCATCTCGATCACGGCAACCCCACCACCCAGCCGTACAATAATTATGCAAATATTCTCCCAAAAATACCTTGGCAGAGCGAGAGGAGTACGGCTCGTCAAACAAGGACCAGAGTTTAGGCTTCACTTTCTGCCACCAGGACAAGTTGCCCGAATGAAAGTCCTCTTCAAAGCCAAACTTTCTGGCCACTTCTTCCTCGTTCGGCTTGTCGATGTCCAGGTCGAGTCTGTCGAGCACGGCGAGCGTCTCCTGCGTGTCGCGGTGCTGCTCGGAAACCAGCGAATCTGAGTCTCATTTCACCGCGACTGAAGGGAGGACGCAAGCTAATCGAGCGCACACCTCAGTCGCGTTCTTTAACGCGTTGACTCCGAAGTGGGTCATATATGGTACACGCGATCATCTAATCTAACCTAATGTAACCAGAGCACTATCATGTATAAATACAAATTTTCGAGTTTATGTCAAATTTGCGTTCATCAATTGTATAAGGTAGTTCTGGTTAGAAAGAAAATTAATAGAGCAACCAAGCTTGTGAAACCAAAATCTTTCATTTTTTAAATTCACGGTAGAGATATTTGTCGACGTGTAATTTTACCTGTATACAGAATCTGAGTCAATGTGATAAAGCCTAAAGAGAAATGTGTGTGTAAAATAATGAGGCATACCCGAGCTCCGTTTCTTGAGAACTTACGGTAAACACCTGAATTTTATCGACCACGTGTGAGGGTTATTGTTCTATAACGAAAGATTGATGTGGAAGATTTTCAAATATATCTCAGTCTCACTTTTTGGTAACGAAAGATAAATACACAATTAGTTTGATCTAATTATATGGTAACTAAAGATTAACACTCGAATGTTATGCAGCACAACTTAGTCTCTATTTTTCATAACTGAAGATAAATATATAATATAACCAAATACATCTGAATTATATTCCTTGATAACTAAAGGTGGGCACATCAAACAATCTTCGGCTTCAGGCTAACATAACAGTTTCAGACTGAAGCCTTTTAAATTTAATACAGCCATGAAAGCATAATCAATGTATTACTACTACTTAGAGGCCTAAATGCTGCTGAAAATTTTTTGGTGTGGCTCGAGCTGCATTAATCTCGGTTAAATGTTGCCACTGGTCTCAAAACATGTGGTAATATTAACGTTTGATGAACTTCTACAAAGTTGTGAGGTAAATCGTACTCGAGACATTTTTAAGTTCCAGCCATCGGTGTTGAACACTATGAATAATACAAGCAATTTTTCAGAAGTGTTATTTCTACTGAAAAGATCCTTAAGCTGAAAAAGAATTCATAAAATTAGCTGCAAAGAGATGCACCATCCGTCAACTTTCTTTAGACACCAATACATCACAACATTCATGAATGTTCACAGCACCGAACCCCACATTCTTTAGACACCAATACAATACAACATTCATGAACGTTCACAGCACCGAACCCCACATTCTTTAGACACCAATACATCACAACATTCATGAATGTTCACAGCACCGGACCCCACATTCTTTAGACACCAATACATCACAACATTCACGAACGTTTACAGCACCCAATGTCAAATTCTTACGACACCAATGTATCATAACATTCATGAACGTTCACAGCACCAGACGCCACACTCTCACACAACAACGCTCGACTCACAGCAGTGTACGTCATCCAGCAGCACGGCTCCACTTGGTTCGAGTCGAGGCCCCAAAACTCGAGTTCCTCCTCGAAGAGGGGCCCGCACACGTCGGTGGGGTAGTGCAGTTTGCCCGTCCTGTAGTANCATGGTACCACCTCATGGTACCACCTCATGGTACCACCTCATGGTACCTCTTGGACCTCATGGAATCAAAGCTGTAAATATCACAATTTGTCTATAATTACTGCAAACTTTGCATTGACTTAATTTATTCAAAGAAATTTTGCTCATTGTTAAGAGAGTTGTAATAGCTTTCAGAGTTAAAGCCTTTACCTAATTCCGCAAAAAGAACTGCAAACTGCAACTGTAAACGTGGCGTTGCCACGTTCATGTAGGAAAAGAGAACGAAAATAATAGTGACAGCACTCCGAGTCATTGCATTCCCACAGTTCATTTTCTCGAATCAACTCAAAAATTACGACCCTCATGAGACCGACATCCATGCTAGAGTGAGCATGGATGTCGTATTCACTTAGCACGTGCAGTGCTAAGTAAATACGAGACTTAGCTGAACGATCGCAAATTTTGAGGTCTAGCGTCTGGATGTCAGAGCTAATGATGGCAGGATACTATTTTACGAGTACTAGCCCACAGCAGCGGTTGTCAAGCCTAACTGTAATGAACAATTGCGATTTCAATGAAGGCAACAGCAGTGAACAGCTGCAACTGTGGAAACAAACAGCGCTGAACATTTGCAACAGCTGTAAAAGCAAAGAGCAGTAAACAACATCTACTGCTGTTACAACAAACGGCAGTGAACAATCTCCTCTGCAGTTACAACAAACGGCAGTGAACAACCTCCTTTATTGAAAGAAACGGCAGCGAGCAGCCGCAGCTGCTACAGGAACAAACATTTCTCTAAGCAATGCCAGCATGCGGACTTCATTAACCGTTCTGGTGACCTATAGAGTCCAATGAAGGCCTGCTGCCGGGATTGTGATCTACAGCAGCGATCCCCCGATGCTGGAGCCACGGACCAGTACCGGGCTGATGTGGATTCAGTACTGTGTAAGTATGTGAATTCAGAGTGTTTAAATTCAGTACTGAAGTGGATCCTGTACAGGGGACGAGTACTGGTCTCCTGTACAGTGGACGAGTAAACTCTGCGTTGCACCAAACTCTGCGTTGCACCAAACTCTGCGTTGCAACAAACTTTGCGTTGCAGCAAATTTTTCAACTTGACAACGGAAAGAACCTTCTTGTAATTATAATTAGACTGTCATTGTGGACACAAATGTTAGGCCTGCGCATCATTGCAATCATGCAGCTGCTGCAGCGATCGAAAGCAATCGCGCAGCTGCTGCAGCGACCGACAGCAATCGCGCAGCTGCTGTTGCGACCGATAGCAATCGTGCAGCTGAAGCAGCGACCGACAGCAATTGTGCAGCTTCAGCAGCGACCGACAGTAATCGCGCATCTGCAGCAGCGACCGACAGCAATCGCGCAGCTGCTACAACGACCAACACCAATCGTGCAGCTGCAGCAGCGACCGACAGCAATCGCGCAGCTGCAGCAGCGACCGACAGCAATCGCGCAGCTGAAGCAGCGACCGACAGCAATCGCGCAGCTGCAGCAACAACCAACAGCAATCGTGCAGCTGCAGCAGCGACCGACAGCAATCGTGCAGCTGCAGCAGCGACCGACAGCAATCGTGCAGCTACTGTAGCGACCGACAGCTAAGTTCTAAGCATCAACACTCTCGTTTGCTCGGGGGCTGCAGCAGGACTCGCTCCGACGCGTGGCAGGGCACCTGTGGGGCGTGCTGCAAAGGTCGCCTATTATTCAAATGGTATGTTTGTGTGATGAGGGAGTTGTTCGACTGCAAATTGTTTCAGGGCGACCGCAAGAAGTCTTCTGTAAACCAAACGAAAAAACCATTGATGCGAGTGAAGAGGGCCAGTGAAGATTACAAAAGCACTTCATCAAATTTTGAACTTAAAAATTGTAGCGTAATTTTAATTTTCGTGGTTTTTATGAAACACCCAGTATTATTCAGGCTTTAATGTTCAACGAATAATACCACGCGAGAAAAATTGATAACTAACGCCAACGAAACTCGCCCCTCAAACCCACAACAGACTCATGCCGCTCGTGTTACTGACGCTGAGGTGGTAACTCGAGACGTGGGACGTTGACTGGCTGACACAGACACGGAGTCACTTCCTCCGACGAGAAATTTTACACCCCTGCTCGTCCCACCTCTAATTTAGCCTTCAATAAATGCACTAAATGACAAGCCTCTCCCGAGTACCTCCTACGGAAGATCATCCCCACCCAATCACCCTCATACCCGGTTCAGAGCACTGAACTTACTCCCCTTTGCCCGGGGATCAACATGGCGACCCCCAAACTCTCCCCAGGGTGTCCGCCAGTGATGGCACCGCGTTAGAAAAAAGATGAACATCCGATAGCTCTTTAGTTTTGGTGACATTTCCAACACATGCCAGCACCAACACGCGCCAGCACCAACACATGCCAGCACCAACACGCGCCAGCACCAACACACATGCAAAAATACCCCCAACATCAACACACCTGCGCAAACAACCCAGCACCAACATACCTGCGCAAACACCCCAACACACCTGCGCAAACAGCCCA
>VOMN01036058.1:0-14792 GCA_014899125.1 Orchestia grillus
TTAGAGTACATAGAGCTGTGTTGCGTTAAATAACAATAATTGTCCATATCGTGATTCCTGCGAGGTGCTACGAACTTTGTCACACCTTAATATTGGTACTTTTGAAACAAATTATGGTAAAAGAATCGAGGAGCAAATGATGGCGAGTGTGAACGAAAAAGTCTGCATTTTACAAGGCTTAAAACACAATTAGGAATCGATATTTTAAAATAGAGGTGTATCATAACAAATTTTTAAAGGTTCTTCATTCACAATCTTGCACGACGTTAACTAGCATTACCACGAAAGCTCCGCTCTCGCGTTGTGAAAGCTAGTGTCAATTACCGTTGAGAACATACTCAAGAAAATAAAACATGTATTCTGAGACAGCTGTTTCTAGAAGTCTTGTTTACAATCATAACATACATCTTAGAGTGAACGACGCTAAAGTAGATTTCGAGGTGCACTAGCACTCCTAGATCTTCCCTCAGCATGAGATTGTTTGCAGTTCTATTTTTGAGTTGTAGAAGCTTCTGTTGCTCCAAGATGAATTTATTTCTCATAGAACAAATAATATTTTGTTACGAGAATCCGAGAATCTTGTTCCGGTTTTATTTTTATTTTCGGTTATTAGTTGTATCAGTATACCTCCGTTTGAGCTGAATATGTGCTGCATGTTTCTTGAAAATATTTCAACCCTTTAAATGTCCAGTTAGTGGCGGCATGTGTATTGTAAACTTTTGTGCTATTTATTCCCTCCCGAAGCGACACACTGTATGTGTTGCCTGAGCTCTGGAATCGAAAACTGCTCCTATTGCATCATAGGGCTGAGATACTCCCTCAGCTAGCAACCACATTCCAGTTTCTTTGTTTTTTTATACTGCTTGAATATATTGTGCGACCATTGCCTTCATTTTTTGCCCTTGTCAAGCCAATCCAGTGACGCTTCATTTCTGTATAATTCGCACTAAGAACTCAGCAAACAAAGTCAGCATCGAGAACATCGTCAGCAGGCAAGGCAGGCTTGGGAAGAGCAAGTCCCTTGTGTTATGTGTATCATTCCTGTCGTCCGAGTGTACCAACAGTTCTTTTGGGCTCTGCAGTGCACTGTGTGCAGGGCCAACAGTTCTGTTGAGGCCTGCAGTGGATGTCACCAACAGTCGTTAGTCCTTCTTACGTTCCAAAATAAACGCTTTTGTCGTAATTTAAAATTGAGATGTGAGAGTTTACCGTGCATCCATTTTTGTATCTCTGAAAGTTCGATTTCATTATCAAGTGGCGGGGATGCAAAAACGAGTTGTGAGTCACGAATGTACTAAATGGGATTATCTTCATTGCGTTTACTTTTTTATGTGGAAAGGAAAGCTCTTCCCCATTCCGCAGCAACGGACTTGGCTTCTCATCACATCCAAACGCAATACGGCGGGCAACAAAGTCGGCTTCTTTAATTTCACTTGTGCACAGTGTCGAGTTGTCGTGCAGTGGCAGCCTGCTTCTCCAAGATTTCTTGAAGTTGCATGAGGAAATTTGGGGGATATTTTGGTGGCCTGCGGTGGAGCTGCCCTCGGTGAGAGACAGCGCACGGCACGGAGTGTGCCAGGCAGATGCCCTTCTGAACAGGTGCTGGATTGTTGGAGCGAGCCCTGCAGGTGCTTGTAGTGTATCGAATCAGTATTTTTACTAAGTGGAATAGATTTTTATATTAATATACAATTTCTAGCATTTAAATTATGTATAGAAATGTGTGTAATTTGAAGTACTTGATGCAGTTACGTACATTAGTGTTATGTAGTTTATATTGGTGTGCACTTAAATAGAAGCTGTACATTTGTACGTGCTACCAACCCCGAGATGTACACATATCGACCTACCCGCGGGTACTCCTCCTGCAAGCCTCTCCTGGGCTCACAGGAGTGATAAACACACTCGTCCGTAGCTATTGGCATAGCAATAGCTACCGTCCAGTCACCTGATGACAATACATAGGAATTGGGTGAAGAAGTAGGTTAGCAGAACGAGTACGCATGGAAAAGTAGGCTAGCACAAGGAGTAGGCATGGAAAAGTAGGCTAGCACAAGAAGGTTCGCCCAAGCCCCTGCTGAGGATGCCCCGGGAAACTGCGGTGACACCGACGGCTGAGTTCCCGCTGGCATGTTGCCTCAGAGGACAATTTGCTGCGCCAGGGCAGTGCTGCGCTCGCTGCCTAGCGTACTCCCGAGGCCTGGCAGACTCTGAATTCGTTCCTCAGACAGTCAGCAAGTGTTCACAGGGTACGAGTCGTTGTGCTCTACGGACCAACAGGGTTTGAAAGATGGACCACGCCGTGGCGTACAGGTACATTCTGAAGTTCCTGGGAGCTCAAGCCAGTGTGGGTGCTGTGCTTGTAGCTCAGGTGCATCTGTTTGGACTGACAACTGACTGCCGACCGCCGCTTGGACTGGCGACTGACACTGCCGACCACCGCTTGGACTGGCGACTGACACTGCCCGCAAATTGATGCCACGAAGTGTAACTTCCACGGGGTTCCTAAGTGGTGTTGCACTCGACGCTAGTCGAGTGCAAAACCTGCTCGAGTTTTAAAGTTTTAGGGCTACTGATTTTTTAATTATTTTAAGTAGCTTGGGACAGTAATATGCAAGTGAGGTTGTTGCAAAGATCTCTCTGTCTTGCTTCATGATAACGAGGGGCTCGTGGGACCGCTGTTGGGACAACAGCAAGACAGGCAGCGAGGCAATGAGCACCGTGCTGAGCTACTTTTGTTTCTGCAGGACCCCGACGATGAGGAGGAAGACGTGTCCATCGGGGAGCTCGCTACAGAAGCCCAGTACGAGCCGAGCGGTGCCGGACGAGCGGCCGCAGAAGGTGCACGGATTGTCAACTCGGGCGCGTCAGACGCCAGCGGCGGGAAGGAAAAGTTCGTTTTGTACAAGCGCAACGAGCGCGGCGATGATGAGTTTGTGAGCGAAGATGATGCAAGTGTTGGCAGTGGAGGAGGAGAAGGCAGTCAGCAGCAGCAGCGGGGTCTCATGGGCACGGTGACCAGCATCTTGGAGTCCGCCGTCCGCCACATCGCCGGCGAGGATGTAGCCATAGATTTGTCCTCGCCCGTCAGCTCCGCCTTGCAGACTGAGAGTCTTTTTGAGGACTCGATGGGGCAGCAATATCTGTAGCTCTTTCCAGGCTTGATGAAGTGCAAGCAGAATTTCTGCTGCTTGGTCAACATTCGTAAAATACAAGTTTTGCTTCCATTCAGGGAGACACTTCCTGATTATAGCATCGTTCATCATTTTCGCGTTAGGAAAATTACGTTTCACGACAACTGGCTGATCATCACCAAGCGCTAATGCTCAAAGCTGGTGTTCCAAAAACTATTCGCACAGCCTCAAAACTATAGGCAATTTTACACACTGCATACGTCTCCTCTTTGTTAGAAGCGCGACGTTCTACCGATGGTTGAGCTCGTAACGAACCTGGTCGCTATGTGAGCAGGACAAGAACCTGGTCGCTATGTGAGCAGGACAAGAACCTGCTCCCCATGTGAGCAGGACAAGAACCTGCTCCCCATGTGAGCAGGACAAGAACCTGGTCCCCATGTGAGCAGGACAAGAACTTGGTCCCTATGTGAGCAGGACAAGAACGCCTCTACCATTTAACTTGTGTCAGGCGTTCACATCATGCTATTTTTGTCATTGTTTTGCAGTGCCGGAAATTTCCTAAATTTATAGTTCGAAAAAATTTACCTTTAGTCTGTCGATCAATGTAACATTATTAACGAACTTGAGCGGTTGCGTTTGGATTTCGTGTCTATAATGGACAAAGTGAGTTTGTTTCTACATGGTGCCCACATTCTGCGTCCGAGTTTTTTCAACAGTTATTCTGGAATGTTTGACTTAAAGTGCTGTACTTTTATTGAAGGCGCATGATGAGCTGCGATCTTGCATGGAGTGTCTGTTTGTGTATTGTCTTTGAAAAAGTGGCAAGGTATTGATGGGAGGGGCAAGAGATTGACAAGAGGAGCAAGAGATTGACAAGAGGAGCAAGAGATTGACGAGAGGGGCAAGGGATTGACGAGAGGGGCAAGGGATTGACGAGAGGGGCAAGGGATTGACGAGAGGGGCAAGGGATTGACGAGATGGGCAAGGGATTGACGAGATGGGCAAGGGATTGACAAGAGGAGCAAGGGATGACTGGTGGGGCTTGGGATTGACGAGGGGGTCAGCTATTGACAGGTTCGTTCGGGAGTAGTGAAGAAATAGAAGTGCACACTCTAGACGTTTTTTGTGTTCGAGTGAGCTGACGTTTCCACCCCGAGATTAGATCTCTTGTATACTCTTCTTGTGCTCTCGGCTGTCGTGCTCGACCGCCCTGTGTGGGGTGGACTTATTTTTTGCCTTCGCATCACGACATAAAATTTTGTTCTATTGATCACATTATTTTGTCTACACCTTAGCTGATTTTTTTCATAAATCATAGAACAAAATGCTCCATTTCGATTGCGTAGTTTCTCCAAACGTTAATGAAGAAGCAGGACTGTACAGAAGATGTTACTTTTTTTAAAAGATGGAAATAATTGATCTGAGATTAGATATAATCGTCATGTGTGTGATCATACGCGTTTTCGAGCTAGCGTCTCGTGCTTCGTGAGTAAATTAGAGTTGCAGTGGGGACGAGCAAAGGTCTTCTGTGAGGGTGACGGTGGACAGAGGTCTCTGCACTCCGCTGCTGACTGCTCGAGGTCGTCGGTAAGTTTGTAAGCTCACCAATTTCTAGGTTCTCTTAGCTGTGCTGTATTAAATTGTACATTCTCTGAGATTTCGTTAAATAAATTTTCTTGAAACAATGTGAGAAAAGAACTGTACACCTTTCGAAAATTATGACATGAAAGGAGAGTGGAAAACGACTATAATGAAGTTATTCGTTCTGAGCGTTCATAGAGCGAAGGGCGCACAGCGCTAGATGCTGCCGTTCATTTCTCTAACTGATGCCCACCACAACAGTTCAGGAGCACATGAGGCACTGAACATGTCGCGTGTTGGAAATACACTAAAAGTTTTTAGCGCATTAAAACAATTAAGATAATTTACTTCGATATACATGCGTATCTACTGGATATTTGTTATATTTAAAGCACTTTATTAAATTAAATTACGTAAACACCTGCAATTATATTATTTATTCATTTTGATTGTATGCAATTATGATGCATGCACTTCGAAGGAATTTTTGGGGAGTTGAATCCGCCGAGTCGGAGGCGCAGCCGTGCGACTGTCTGCCACGAGTGAGTGCTAATTGCTGCCAGAGTGCAGGTAGACAAATTTATGGCACAACGGACAAATATTTCATAAATGAGTCTTAAATTGACGAAACAGTGAGAGAGCGACTCTTGTTGAGTGGGCCTTGAGAGAACGGTTTTTCCGAAGCAGGCTGTGAGAGAGCAGTTTGACTAAATAAAGATTAAAATATCCATTGAGTTTTAAATAGTTTTGTTGATGATGCAAAGGGATAAAATTATGTGTTAATCATATCAAATTTATTCAAGGAGCAACTTCCAGCTCTCACTGAATGAAAAAAGTTTTCAATTCACGCATAGAGTCCGATAGAGAAATTTAAAATTTTCATTTTAGTTTTCGTCTCTACTTGCAAAATTCGTTTCAATATGTAAATGAACTATGTACTTGAAAACCTATTTTGATCAGATATTTGCTCGGAATATTATTTTTTCTTGTTTTTCCTTTCATTCCGGATGGATCGTGTAGCGGGTTTCGGATGTCAGTTAATGTCGCAAAACATCGGCTGATACGAATTAGTTTAGAATGAAAGATGTTTATGTTTATATTTAGGATAATATAACTAATTGATTTGATTTTTATTGATGGTATAAGTTTTCTTAATAAAAAAATTAGTGCAAATACTGATCTCCTAATTACTAATTGTACGGCCATTCAAATTATAAATTAGCAAAACTTTGTCACTGAAATATACTGCTGGCGGAAAACATCTAAATATTTTGCAGCCAAAAAAATTATATCTATAGCAAATTCAATAAAAAGTACCAAACATAGTTAATTCTATTTTCAAGTATTTATAAATTCTTTAATTGTGCCCAACTTCTTTAGAGCGTACATTATAAAAGTACTCCTGCTCTTATGTATATTAATCTATAATATAATATTCAGCATCCTATCTTTGATTTTTTTGCTGCTGCATATCACCTCCACTTGCAGTAATGGTCCCAATGGTGGCCCATCAAAAGGGCTACAGACAAAATATTCATTTAAAAATATATAACAACTATCATTATAATATCAGATGATAATATTTTATATATTTACAAATATGTAAATACTTGATTGCCATTATTATAATAGCTGACTGAAAAATTCTAAAATTAAAATCTAAAAGCTTGGTGTAGTTATGATTCAAAGCAGAAATATATCTTGGCATACATTGTATCACATATGCTTGCAGAAGAAAAAATATGTTATATATGCTTCTTTTTTTATAGTAGTTATAAAAAATTTGAAAATTATACTATGTAAATTCCAATTCAGCAGTCAAATGTAATGCTGTTGTATATATATATATACAATTTTACTGCATTTATTAAAATTTGGGCCACAATATTTAGGTTTAGAATAGATAAATGTCTGCACTTCATGATGCTTAACATTGGAATATATGAATTATTCCATTTAAACACCTCTAAAGAAAATGTATAAAAATTTGAAAAAGATAGGTGCAGATTTGATGCTAAATCCATAGCATGAAAGTTGTGAGAAAGTGATTTTATTTTAATTGAAATAAAACTTTGATTCAGCAGGTTTGCATAAAATTCTAAAGAATATTTGAGATAAAATGCCCTTATAGATTAAACTGAAATACAGTTGATGCTCTCATAAATAAACTTAAGAAAAATTAAGATTTTTGAGTGAGCCTAACTTGATAATCTTGGATGGAAATTTTAAAAATTACTGTAAGATATCTCTTTTTACTACCTGGGTCCTGAGGGCATTGAGTATTTCAAACATTCTATGTGATTGCCTTCAAATCCAGCATTATTGGATCACTGCTCTTGCATTTTAGTCTGCTGATATTGTTATTATTTGTACTTCCATGCCCCTTGGCAAGCTGGCAATAGGCAATCATACTGGCTTGATACATGGCAAAAATCATTGTGTCTTATTACGTGTGATAGTGACTTTTGCATGTTTTCAAGATAAGAAATTATGTTAACAGAAGCTGTTTGAATATTTTATTAATCTTTTATCACTTTTTGTGTAATAAGAGCATAATTTTAAAAAGTTATGACTATATTTAGGTATGCTATTCATAAATTATTTCTACAGATTTCATATCAAAAACTTATTAGACAGATTTTTAAAAATTTTACATATACTGATACACTAATATGTATATGTAGATTATATACTATGTTCACTTTACTATTGGTATTTCTCTTGCCAGGTGTAAGTTATGATGCCTTCTTCACGAAAAAAATGTGTTGACATTCCTGAGAGTCTCCTGCTTGAAATTGATAACTTGAAGAGTGAGGTATGGTTGTATGTTATGGAGTATATTATTTTGTAGTACAATTGTTTTCTAATTGTATGAATAAGCTGTACTGTATTTTGCTGAAACCTTATATTGTTACTAATTTGTTACATGAATGTTATTTTTGCATCCAGGTCAGATATATCCTACTTGGTATAAGTAATGACATTTGGATTTATGACTTCACTGTCTGTTATGTCTGTCAGCTGTGATTATTGTGCATAAGAATTTTACCACATTCTGATTGTGCTAGATTATATACACTTGTCTAAGGGATGTGTAAGTTTTATAAAAAAAATATTTTCCAGGTCCAAATACTTCGTCGAACTGTTGACAGCAAGAGTAGAGCTGTTGTGATCCTGCGCAAACAGCTTGCATCTGTGAGGGAACATGCTGGCATCCAGGAGTGTCATGACAAGGAAACCCAAACAGATTTCAAGAGCAAAACAATTGTGAGCTCTGATTTGCTTTTGTCTCTTTTTTTCCTTTGTAAAAGGAAAAAAATATTTCAAATTGTTTATAAGTTTTAGTTTTTATTGAATTTAATTGTGAAATTTTCATGCTATGTAAAACTCTTTAATGCTGGAAAACACTTTATCACTCCAATATTTAAAAATTAAACATTGTAGTATGAAAATTTGAGCTAAAAATTATGCACAACTTATTATATTTAATAATTAGCAAGAAAGGGGAAACACATTGGATAGGTAATTCATTAAAGAGATTAATTCCTAATCTGGATAATTATTGAGGTGGAAGAGTCCATTCAAGCATATCCCATAAGAAGAGCCAAGAAAAAGTTGTTGTAGCTATTATTTTTGTTCAATAGCATATATTGTATTTTCTTAGTTTTTCATGTATGATTCAGTTTGGAAAAACAGCCTAGCAACTCAACATTTGAGTTGCACTGGAAATGAAACAATTGAAAATGAAGATATTAGTATTAGAGGTGAGTGACATATGGATACAGACTTCTCAACATGACAGAAAAAATGGGAAGAGAAATGCTGTACATCTACCTGTCAACTAAGCCTTCAGCAGAATCCTCTGATGAGCATTGTTGGTTTGCAATAAGTTACTTGAAGTCCCATTTAGAAATATTGATCACTCAGGAGATGCTGCTAAGATACTTTTCTCTACATCCAAAATTTCTTTTGTGTTCAGGAGAGTGGCGTTGGTAGCCCTGAGCGTGAGCAGCAGCACAGCAGCAACAACGTGCTGGCCGAGTTACTCTCGCTCAGTAAGCGAGAAAATAAAGCTTTGAAGCAGGACATCCTGAGCCTGAGGTGTAAATTGCATGATGCTTTGGCTGACCTGAAGGTAAGTGGCTCTTCTCAACTTGGATATAATCAGTAAGTGCATGTGGTTTTGGATATTTCGTTCAATACGTGGACATCTGATTGATACTTTAGCCATCAAAAGATGATTTCTGCCATCATAATCTTATCCATGAGCTTCACATGTGGTGTTAAGTCAGGGTGAAAGATACGACTGAGACGAAATCCCTTTGACATGTGTCCTCAAATCAATCTACTGTATATTTGCAACATGATAACGGCACTAAGTTTCCAGAACCCATGTGGGCTATGATAAAAACCAAGATTCATTCCTGTTACCGTATTTGATTGAAAAGAATGTATAGCAAACGGAGGGCTCGCACGTACCTTCATTGTAGGCGAGCCTGTGCTTGCTTCCAGTAGTAGCGTGTGTGACGAGCTGGTGCAACTGTTGATAGGTGGTGAGGAGCGAGACGCCCCTGCTGGTAGGAGGAGGGGGTGGGGTGGTGTCTGCAGTGCAGGGGCCTCTACAGCAGCAGTGGCAGCGGCAGGAGCGCTTGCACCTCATCTCTCAGCTGGAGGTCCTCACTGACAAGGTGAGCAATTATTATTTGCTCAGGTGTGAAGTGTTGGAGCTTTTTAAAGTAAAAGTCATATCATGTTATCATTCACCCTATATTGTGTTTAATTATATCACAAGCGAACCATTACTAGTATGACTTATTTGGTCATGGCTAAATTTCATAGATATTTCAATCTTCGAAAAATTATTCTTTATAATCGTAATTGACCAACAAAATGTATAGTAAAAATTTAACATTCGAGTGGTTATGTTTTTCATTTAAAGATAGTGAAAATGATGGCAAAACCGAAAACCAGCAAACACATTTACAGAGCGTATAATTATGATGGTGAGAGTTAATGAACTTTTCGATGATGGCTTGCAAAATTTGAAATGGGAAATGTTTTTTAGAATTAATAACCTTTAAAATTGTTAAGGATTTTTTTAAAATACAAATTGAGAGAGAGGCCCATGCATAACCACTACAGAGCTTACAAAATATCAGAACTGCTCCAAAAGTTTTGTTTTTTCGTTTTTAAACATAAAAAGCTTAGGCCTTTAGTTGCTAACTTAGAGCTCTGGCACTGAGTCTTTGTTCTGATACCTGGGGTCCTGTGAGGGTGATGCCTGGTGGAGTTCTGTTCTGATACCTGGGGTCCTGTGACGGTGATGGCTGGTGGAGTTCTGTTCTGATACCTGGGGTCCTGTGACGGTGTTGCGGTGTAGGCGAGGATGGGAAGCTCCCTGGCTCAGACCTGAGGTGTTGAATCATACTTATGGCAGTGTACTCGTAAGTTTTATCAAAATATGTACGTCGCAGTTATCTGAACAGTGGTTTGACTGAACGTTACAGTGTGTGGGTGTAACTGCAGGAGTAACTGAGCTGAAGGTCTTCCAGTACTGTCATCATTTTATGTAGCCCAATTCTCTCTGTTAATTCTGTGTCCATTGCTTGTCTGGTGAAGCGTGCCTGAAAAAGTTGAGTGGCTGATTCATTGTGGTGTGGGCAACGAGAGAGGAATTTTTCGAAATCAGTAGAAATATGCGCTGCTGATGTGGGAATGACATCGAGCTATTGGTACATATTACTGCGATGAATTGCTTCAATGCGGCAAGTGGGCCTCAAGAGAAGTTAGACGCTGCCGAGGCAACCCTAATGATGGCCAGGTGTGGTGCGAGAGCCTCTGCTGTAGAAAGTACGGTCTAGGTAGGTATTCACTGGTCCCATTTACAAATTAAATAATTAACTTTTCTTATGGTTTTTGAGATTTTACTCTACTATTCAACTTTGCTCTGTGCGCTTTGTATGGTGAAAATTTCGGTAGTCAAAAATATATGGAATTACATTTATAACCTTCGTTTATGAGTTTTTGATGAACATAACTAGGCAAATAAGATAAACAGCCATTATATGTTTTTTACAGAAAGTTGCTTTTTCCTTATCTTTCTTCGATTTTTTGGAAGAAGTTATGCACCCTTGCCCATGCCGCGCTGGTGTACAGCCTTTTAGACGCTCCAAGTTACTCTTCCGTGCCCGTGGGGAACACTGCGCCCGCATTCGTCACCTCCTGAACAGGAGGGAAGGACCATAGACTCGCGTTGCCTGTGGCTCATCATTGGCTATAGATATTTGTTTCATTGATTATACTGTGGCTTTATTTTTTATTGGAATAACTTCTGATGAAATGTACAACTTTAATACTACTCGTTTATTTTTACCGTGTGTATTGCGGGGCGAATGATTATTGGCCGTGGTTGACGAGCAGGTGTCGACGCTGACGGGTGACATGCGCTGCCTCAGCGCCGACAGAGACGAGCTGCTGCGGGAGCGAGAACACAGCCGCCTCACTGTGGCCAGGCTCACTGATGCCCTCCGAGCTGCATCGGCCCACCCGCCCGACTCGCCGCCCCCCACCAAGAGCCTGGGTCCTGCAGGCCGCAGTGCTCGGAGCTCCGCGTCTGAGGCCTGCGGTGACGACAGCGCCTCACAGCTGCTGTGAGTTGTGACGTGTGGGCTCCGTGTTCCCTCCTCCTTGAACTCAGGGAAATTCTCGTGTGCGCTCGTTGTAGCACCGTCTTGCTTGCTGGCAGCGATCCATGAAAGCCCCTGTGTCTTAGTTAAATTTGAAATGACTGTTCTAAGAAATGAATTTAAAGTAATTAAATTAAACTTTTTTCAATGAACATATCTAATTCCAGCACATCTAAGCTTCGTTTCGTATGTAGAACTATGTTTTTTAATTGAAACTAAAATGTGCACCATGGGGTGTTTGTCCCGGTGTGCCTGGCGTCCTGGTATGGGGTCGTAACGACAGTGCTGAGTGAGGATGACGGGGATTGATGCTAAGGACAATAGATGTGCCATTGATTACACACTGTCCCATTTTGTCATTGGAATAACTTGTAAAAAAATATACAACTTGAATAAAACTAGTTAATTTTTTCCTTAAGGTATTTATCTTCCTATGCCGCTTGTCGTTCCTCTAGTTAAATAGGATTTATTTTAGGAGCGGCCGGTGTATTTCCTTCAGATTTTCTCTCTGAAGCCAATTACTAACTAATGACAACTAGCTTGTAAAATTTAGTTAGAAATAAAGTTTGTGTTTTCGTAGGTGAGTTATATTCTAGGAAATTTGTCTTTCTCACCTTTTCCTCTAATAAGGATGGAAATAAGGTGGATTTTGATGAACGCATTTCTTCTAATCCAAAATTATCATTCTCTTTTGCAAAATAGTTCTTGTTTTCCAACATAGTGTTGTGAGTATCTTCTGTGTATTCTTATCTTTTTACTTATGTAAAACATAGAAAAACAATTCATCACACAATAATTTTCCACAATAATTTCAGCTATAATTTTCCACAATAGCATTAGTTTATTGAAAAATTTTATGAGTTCAAAAATAGTTAATATCGACACATCCAGAGAAAAACACTAAAAGGCTGTAAAGCTGAAAGAATTTAACAAATTATACTGTCGTGTCGTCAGAGCACCAAGCACTGTAACCAGACCTGCAGCAAGCTTGTTCTCCTGCGTGTAGAGTGCACACTTTTCACGGTCGCGAGCGCGCCATTTGAGGAATCATTTCATTGTAAATTGTCCCTAAGTTTTGAGATTTGCTCCGTGGTCAATGAAAATTTACCTTTCGAAAGTCTGTTGTGAAGCCATTAAAAAAAGGATGTACCTAAGAGTGTGCCTGATGAGGAGACGTCAGAAATTGACAACCAAATGTTGGTAAAGCTACATCTCTTTGCACTGAAGGCTACCGAACTCTGGTGATGTGTGTTCTTAATTTTTGGACTGGGCCATACTTGAGAGATGCAAGGCTGTGGGAGAGTTGATCTCGCGCTGCCTTCAAGGCCTCTCAAGTTTTGTAACCTTGTGTAACGATTTAATTTCCCTGCTATTCATGCTTGCTGTTGCACACAGGAGCACTGGCGAGAAGTTGAGAATAGCGGAGCGAGAGATCGCTCGGCTGGAGGCTGTGGTCGCCGACTACGAGGTAAGTCCCTCGTAGGACTTGTGCCAGGTTGTGTTTCTCATGTTAAGCCGTGTTGCCGTGGGTGAAGTCCCTCTCCGAACAGTGTAGAATTTAAACAGTAGTAAGTACTTTAATGTATTTTTACTCCTTAATTTATCCCAGCAAGTACACCAGAGGTAGTTCATCGAATTTTAAGGAAAAATGAATTGAAGTCTAATAAAGTGTGTTGCTGTATTTTAATTTTATGGTACACTGATGATGAATTTGGGTAATTTTGGTACAATACTGTTGTTGTAGGCCTGAATTTACCAACAGCCACCACCAGGCAATGAAGTCTTTAGAATATGACTGTACCCAAAGTTATAAAACACTTTTAATCAATCAGAAACTTTTGATGAGCTTTATGCATACATAAAATGCAGGACGTTCTCTGAGGGCTAAATGTATGTACACACTTTTTACAATCAAAGTACCTTCGTAAAATTTGTGCTTGAAAACAATAAAGCTTCACTATTGGAAACTCAAAGCTGATACAATGTAGAGTTACAGACAAAGAAGAAATGGTTGAAGAAATGTTGTTGGTTGGCGCCAGCGTTATCTGCTGGATAATACAGGGTTTTACAACTACACTACTATTAATAAGAGAGTGTTTATATTAACCTGTTAACAGTCACTGCCCAGGTGGCCGGCGGTGCATTCCCATGGTATGTGTAATCGACAACGACCGTGTGAATGCAACAACCACGCGGACATCACATGATGTCAATACCCATTAACAGGTTAAATAAAGTTCTATTAAGTTATTGCAACACTCAGTAACAAATAAATACGTTCTTTTTGTTTTTTTACAAACAGTGAACACAAATTATTCAATTTTCATCACTACTTAATGAACAATTAAACTATGTATAAGTTTTTCGCGACGCCTTGTACACTGAAAACAGACTGACTCCATGAGAGCTTGGCGACGACGATCACTTCTTGTGTTGAAGTGAGGTTGATACTTGTTTGTTTGGTGTTGGTGCAAGAAAACAACATAGTGAGAACTTTGCTTGCCTCTAAGCTAAATTTTATTCAAACGGTGAAGTAAGTAAGAGGCAGCATCATAAGTAGTTACTGTTTGAAACTGGCATGAGACTAACTTTCCTGCGAGTCGGGGGCATGTGGCGTTGTTTGCTCTGCCATGAGACTGTAGAGGCGTGGAGTAGCACTCTTGCATACTAACTCTTCATTAATTCTTGTTGGGGCTGTCGCCGAACTAACACCTCGCCCTTCCTGTGTGTCATAGCTCCTCACCTCCCTGCAAAGGGCATCTCAGCACCCCCCCCACCTGAGGCAGGGCTTGCCTCACGGAGGTTCAGGTACTGCCTAACACTTCTTCCTCCGTAGAATTGTGCTTTTAAGGTTTTCAGGCACAGGGATTGAGGATAAAGAACGCAAGTTGCATAAAAATTGTATCTTAAATTTTTTTCAATAACTCAGCATGCAAATTTCCAATAATTTCAATCCAGCAGCTTGAATTGAAATTGTGCTACCATGCAACGTTGGTTATTGAATAACTACTTTTTCAACTTCAGTATGTCTTGAAGAGTCGAGATGCATCTCATATCCTAAGTAACTATCGTGGCAACCCTCTGCGCAATAAGATTCTTGATGTCTCTTAGTAACTCGGTGATTGCAATTTTATCAAATTAGTACGCTTCGTATTTTAATATTATTGCATCAAGAGTTATAGTTCAATATTGTTTCATAGTTTTATTAACAAGCTGAAATACATTAAAGCCATTTAGAAATTCTTCACAGCATATATATTATTAATATATAAGATGGGACGTTTTACTCTAGCTGTTGAGCATTTTAACCTGTGCAGAAGATGACCTGAAGGGGGCTGTGGTGGCAGAGGCGCCCCTCCAGGTGTCCGCTACGTCTGTGGACGCAGAACTT